>CAJOBZ010000013.1:5995000-6143657 GCA_905332375.1 Pieris macdunnoughi | reverse complement strand
TATATAGAATATTTTATATTCGCGCTAATAATATTGTGATTTATTCTCCGATTCACCAATTATCCGAGGTTTGACATACGTAGTTTTTTTCTTTGTAGAAGATTTTAAAATCAGAACGTTTTTTTAAAAAAACATCTTTGTCTGGCGAATCGTTCGGGTTCGAATCTGCATAAGTAAAATAGCTGATGGGTCGCCTTTTGTATTCGCTCAATAAAATAATTTTACAAATCACATTATATTTATTTATTATATTTTTACACGGCATTTGGTCAAAACTACTTTTACTATAAAGAGTATATCAATAACAATCTAAAAACAACATGTAATATTGAAATAAACTTCTCAGACTAATTTTTATTATGTGCATGAATATTATATGCCTGACATTATTAACTTTGTTGTTAGACAATAAGTATAATATTGTAGAATATTACACTTAATGTTATAATTCTTTATAATTATTATTATTATACTTATTTATAATGATTATTGTTATAATTATTTAAAATTATAAGAGTAAATTTTTACGATGCGCGTACACACCGTCACAAAAAACCGACACCGTGAAGGTAGCTAAAGTCAACATTTTAGGTTTTTTGGTGCGTTAGGGAAAAGTGATAGCAGTATTTTTTTTCGATTGTTAGTGTAGTTTTTTGTACAAATGTAGAATAAGGCAAAAGATATAATTTTTGAAGAGATTTTTATCTTATTACGCCAGAGAAGTATAACTTCTAACGCGTGTTTCTAAAAACATTGATAAATAACCAAGTTTAACGAATCTTGGCTATATTACTGTCTTAAGCCACGTGATATTCGAGTGAAATTACGACATCCAAGGCTTTGATAACCCCTAGATGAAGGCCCGCGGGCATAAGTTTTCGGGACATGTTTTAATTTGTGAAGAAATTGCCAACCTATGTGACAAATTTAAATGTTAACGTATATAAATGAATCTAGTATTTCTTAATTAATTGTTTAGAACATTTATAATTGTTTTGTGTATATGATATTAAAATATATTTCAAATAATAGTCCCATTTATTTCCTCGTGTATTACACATTACCTAGAAAATATATTCCTTAAAGATTTTGTATACCTTAGAGTTCTACAATGGAACATTATTACCTAATATTTTTATAGATTTATCGAACCTCTGTACAGTTAACATTTTTCAATAGTTAAGTGCTTACTTTTATTTCATTCCAATGTTGTAGTGATATGTGCAAAGAACTTTCCTTATATTTGCCTATTTTAATAATGAATTTATATATTGGTATTTATTATACAAAAATGTTTGATTTTACACCGCTATGATAAAGTAGAAAACCGCTTTATGAAAGCAACGTTGCACCCATTTAAAACTCAATTTAAACTGCAGTGGTTTCTTTACGAAGGTCTGAATAAATTCCAATTAGGTACTTACAAAAAAATTATACTGCAGTAAACACATTTAATATTTTCAAGCGTTCAATAATTTTCCGCATACAAAAACCTCTACGTGCTTCATTGGAAACTATAGACCATAAATATTTAAGAGGTCGCATGTGGCGAACGTATGAATAGTCTCTATAAATACCTGTTACCACTCCAAAAATGTCGTATCACACAAAAATAACCTTTAACTTTATTTTCGTAGGCCCTAATGTCCGTTGACAATCACTGATTCAATCTGAACCCATATGATCCTAAATGCAGTCGTAGATAATAATTTACCACAATGTACATACATAAATATATATTAAAAAATTCATATATTAAAAACAAACTGTATATATTTCACGGTTTTAAGAATGCATCTCTAAGAAATAAGACAGCTGTTGCTCACGAAGAGATAAAACAAATATTTAGGACCACTAAAAATGTAAAACCTAGGTTGGTTTTCAGGCATATTTAAATTAAATTTTACTTGTATCGAGAGCGGACACACGGAATTCCCGAAAACCGAATAAGCGGTAACAACCGTCCCCTTCGAAGGGTGGAAAGCTACTGAACTAGCGGCGCGACTATGAAAGCTCGAAACCTGCCGACCCCAACCCTCTTCGCTTAATGCACAAAGAACAAAAAATGACAAAAGAATTCTAAGTTGCTAGCAAGTTCCTTTAATTGCCCACTTGACTTTAGAAATTTCTACTCTCATTATGACAACTACCTGCTCTATTCCGTTTATCAATTTTTTGTCTATTCTGCGAATTTAAGGTTTGCGAGTATAAAAACAAATTCGGCAAAAAAACTTACGTAGTTAATATTCTTGAAAAACCAACAGCTTTTCGATAAACAGCGAAACGAATATAAAAATGGAATAGAAGGATTTCCATTTAAATGAATTTTTCACGTGTATTGACGTGTGACCACGTACCTTCCAATTTACTGGTTAGCTGAATTTTTTCGCTTGATTGCAGGTAAAGTTTCACAAGATACGAGTCCGACGGCAACGTTGAAACCGTCTGAGATTGAAGAGTGTTTGCAAATTCTGTTTGAATAATACTGGAACTGTGTCGTTTGTTTGAACACTTTACGAACGTTTTCGTAAATGTGTCACTTGTTATGGTAATAATATCCGTTGTAGAGTGTAGAGTGAAAGTGATTATAAAGAATAAGTTGGCTTTATGTATGTAGAAATACAAAACCATTTAAATTCGTAAATTATTCCATTTTTATATTATAATAAGAAGTCGCACGAAACCGCTATTGGGGCAAAGGCGGAACAAACTATAAAGCTAGTAAGGATGATAGAAATACTATGAACATTGCGGTGTAAAACATCTACTTACGACCAAAAGGAGTTGTATGAAAGGGAACGTATTTGCGATACAAAACCCACTTTGCCAGCTGAATGAAAGACACCTGATCGTAAATCTGATTATTCCTTTGAAGATGATTCGCCATTATTAGCCTTATTCTAGTTGAAAAAGGTCGAAATTACCACTTCAAAATCTTTGGCCTGCTCAAGAATGTTGTATTGAAAGGGTGCTCTGAGATAAGGGCTTTACCGATGCATAAAGTATGTTATTATGAAGTTTGTGGGACGCCAGTAAATCGTTCTGACCTAAACGTTATATTCACCGAGGTATTTGTGGTATGTCTTTATTCGCACCTGTCGTAAATTTCGTGACCTCACTATAAATTAAGGGCAGGGCAGTAACACTAATAGAAGTCCAGGAACACGAAAATTTTGTTTGATTATGATAATTTGTTTTACCTTAGAATTGACAATGTAGTAATTATATACGTACCTGAAAAATGGAAAATATATTTATTAGCACACATGTAATATATATAGACTTGTATTATGTTAAAATTATATCTTGACAAATGCTTTTATTAGGTTTATCCTAAGAGAAATCGTAATGAAAGGGAAGTCAATGGGCATTTATCCAATGATAAAGTTTATTTCAATATTTTGTGTTTTAAACCTTTTATTCACGTTACAATTAAACTATAGACGATATAACAATTTTTAGAATATAACAATTTAATTACACACAATTAATATACTTATAAAATAAAACGTATACTCTTAAATACAAACGACTATTCGTGTACCTAATCAAGGAAAATCTCCAGTGTATTTCATCATACGCGTATCTTTTCTAAGCAATGTTCAAAGGGCTGTTTGTAAGTTGTGAACTAAACGAAACTTATTTAAAAAGACCGATCTGATCCCAGAAGGCTCCCAATTTTGGAAAAGTTTCGTCACTGAAATCGACATCCATATTGTTTCATGGCAAAAAAATCTTTATTTGTTTTTCTAATGAAATGTTTAAAGTTTATTAGTTTCATGCATTTTAGTACGCAAGGGGCTTACAACTTATGCCTTTAAATGTGTAAATTGCAAAACTTCGACTAATATAAAGCGATCTTACAATTTTACGAACCTTGCGTCAGTAGTTCCGCAAAAGCATTGTGATTAACTTTTTGTTGGAATTTCGTTGATCATATAATGATGGAACAAACGTGCTTCTTTAAGGGAATCCCAGCACTCATAAAACATACTTACAAAGCCAGATTCGTCGTCGTACTTCGTAGTCGTAACCAACATAGGTCACACACATAATATTTCTGGATAATTAAGTATGTAATCCAAGAGGGCACATGATTATCTGGACTCATCCTCGTCTAGACGTAATGCGAGTGTAAGGGTCAATAACGAGGGTAACTTTACCGTATGAAGAGAGAAATATCCCTTTTGACCAGTTTTCCGTCAAAGTGTAAAAAAGGTTACGATTTAACGATCTTACTAATAATGTCTCAAAGTTGAGAAAAGCTTGGAATGTGAAACTTGACACACTACGCCGATACTAAAAAGTCAAACTATTTAGTGATATTAAGATTGATCCAATTTTAAACGACGTCACGACTTATAAGTATTATTATATTATTCTTCTTTCTTCTTTTTCTATTCTTCTCTAGTATTATTCTTCGACGAATAGCTATAACTATATTATATAATTTTTTATATTACAGAATAATACAAAACCAAGTAGTATTGTAGTAATACTAAATAGGTTTTCAGGAATTTGTCCTTGCTGTAAGTAGTACTATTAGGGTAGATTCAGAAACGAGACATAAGTCATAACGGAACCTATTAACTCCCTTAAGTAATTTCGACGTACAGGAATACAGTCTTACCGATTAATCTCTATTGAAATTATGTAGAAACACTCATATCAATATTAAATAAACTTTTTACAATTTTTAAAGTTATACTTCTTTAGGCGCGTTATGTAAATTGATGAGAGTGAAATTTTACAATGCGCGCGCACCGTGACACAAAATTAACAGAATGAAGTTGCCCACGGAAAATGCTACGGCATTGGACATAATTTAAAAACAACATTCGAATAACAATAGAATTTCTGTTACACTTAATGTAAGAGAATAATAATAAATATTTATTTATTTAATTATTCAAATGTAAACTGAACTTTATTGACAGTAATGACTCCTTTTCCAGTCTTTAATTATTTAATTGTAATTAATTATTTGCATGCAATCATATTTGCGTACATAAGTACACGCACCCTTTTTTTTGATAGCCCAATTGACACAGCTCGTTGATTAAATAAGAAATTAAATTACGATAGCCTTTTATCTATTGATCACAAGAAACCATGAGATGGGATCACAAATCGGCCGTGTCTCCATGTTTGCAGCTCATTAGATCTAACCTTTCCAACCCTTTAGCTGAGTAAACGAGAAATGTAAACACGACGGATTTTCTATCGCCCTAGTGCAAAATACCTATCGTAATTGTTACGCGTAGTAGGATTATAGAAATTCCCGCGTATAGCAACTACAACTTTTGTTGTGCGTTGTTATTTTATACGAAACACGACATAATTTTCTATTAGTCCCTTGTTCGTAATTTTCCGTAAAAGTTATAGCGAAAAGTAGTAAATACAAAATTCTATCTCAGTATTGGATTAATTAACACAGAGTAAGAGAGAGATAAAAATATCTACGTATAATTTGATACAAAAGAATACGTGTCATATTATAATATTATATTATTACTAGTGGACCCCACAGACGTTGTCCTGCATGATATTTAAAGCGATTAGGATATTAAGCAAAGTATGAAAGTACCGACTGCAGTGCCATCTGCCGGGCTGATTTGTGAATCTAAACCATTCCCAGATCCCCTTGAACACACACAAAAAATTTCATCAAAATCGGTCCAGTCGTTTGAGAGAAGTTCAGTCACATACACACGCACACAAGAAATATATATATTAAGATATACATCGATAATTATCGATGTTTAGACGTCATACACGAGACCAAAGAGTCATATCGAAAAAAAAAACCTTTTTAATGTCGTCAGTCTATTTTGGCGCCACTTTCGGGTTCATTTGAAAACAAAATTGTTCAGTGTGTCACTGTCAAGAATTGGAGAGATTTTTAAAATTTGAATTTCGAACCCCGCTCATTTCGTTTTGACCCTACACGTTTTTGTGAAATACGAGCAAAAACATTAAGACATACCGCGAGCTCGACACGTGTGAGAAAGTTTGTAATTAATTCTCAAGAACAATATTTAAGACCAACTTTCTACTCGTCTACTTGATATCCCCTTAAATTGTTTATTACATTATATTAAAATTGTGTAATATCCTACTATAATTATAAAGTGCGGGTTTAATGAATAGATGTTTTACCTTTTTGTGTGTCCATTTTAACACATCGGTATTATTTAAACAATATCAGTTCTACAGAAAAATCATAACTACCCATGGTTCATGTACGTTTTTTAGGCTTATTAAATAGTATAACTTAGCAGTAATTAACCGTTAGTGACGTAATGCATGTCTTATACCCCATATATCCCGGATTCAATTACCGCTGAAACAACACTTTAGAATCGGAAGGCTTGCTTGCTTTTAAGTACAAGTAAAGCGAAGCAATTTGTGAGCCGTTCTCCACCCGATAGTTGTTTACAGTACGGTTTATATACGGAATTACCAATAAAAAATGATAAAGCTTGTGGTATTTGAAAAATTTGAAAAAGTCAGAAACAGGTCTTCGATATCTTAACCCTTATCAGAGTATGGAAAGCCGTAACACTTAAGCTCGTAGGGCCACATCAAAAGCTTTCGAATACGATAGTACTGGAGTAGTATCGCCCAGTAGGTATGATGATCTAAAATTTGAATAACAGTTAAATTCTATGAACATGTAGTACATATGTAAAAACAGAATGTTTATTTAACTTGTGCTAATTAATGTGGTCGATTAGAAAATAATAATTTTGCCTGTAGGGTATTTTCCTAAAGTACCAATCGGGGGTAGTTCATAGTTTTTTCAAGCATAGTTCGTTGCTTGTTTCACAATCATGTCACGGTTAAATTTTATAGGTTCTCCTAATGGTAAATTATTAATCTCTCACCAAATTGTATTTTATAAAACTTTAAATATAATAACAATAACAATAATAATCATACAAATCTCATTAGAATGCTAAACACTATTAAATAATGAAATTCGTAAGAATAATTATCTTAATTGTTTATTGTGAATAGTTAGTTTATGAGGGCCCAGCAATAAAATATACCTTTGGCAACCCTATAATAAAAAGAGATTCCTAAGGATTCAATAATACTTATAAATAGTTTCGCTTTTTCCTAGAAAGTACTTAAGATAGGATTATCTGTAATGCCAGAAGATAAGTATATTCAAACACAGCCCTTATAAACTTTTTACGAGGCAAAAACTAATGTACCGCACTTTTTAGTTTTTACCTTTATTGCTTTATGAAGTGTATGAATTACCGAATGTAATACTTTAAAAACAGCTAATATTTATTTGTTAGGTTGATATTACGTAAGTAATTATATACACATATATGGCATACGATTACATAGTGAAGCATAATTTAACTATGTTTTGCGAAATTTAACTATAATAATAATTTAAAGGTTTTGGTTAGATCAAAAAAAGTCTATTTGGAAAAATAACTCGATTAAAACTCCATTTCAGAAAGCATATTAACAATTTACCAAAAGATAAATCTCCCTAAAACCTCCCAAGCTTTATGATACAAAATCTCCCCATAAAGCTCTTGGTATTCCAGGAATTTTAATCCCATCAACCAAATAGGGATCAATTGATTTTCATGCTTCACCTAATTTATACGACACGTCTGCTGAAACCAATTCGTTTGTATTGACATAAAGAGTGTCACCGATGAAGGTATGTTTTTATTCAATGGATATATTTATCTTCACACTAATTTTCTAAAACAACGTTACATAGTTTTGTTTACTTACCTACGTTTTTATTTCTTACATTCATTTTATATTGGCCGTAAGGATGTCGAACTCAGCTTTTAAAAATAAATCATTTCCTGTCAGTCTTATTACATACCGTTATTGATTCGCCGGTAATCGAAGACAATATCACCATATTTACGCCATGCACGCTAACCAAAGTCAAAGTGCTATCATCTACTAAAAATGGTACGTACAAAAGGCTAGATTTTGGGCTCAAGGTCAAAGTCCACTCCGTTTTTGATATACGAAAGTCACACATAGCGCTAAGTTTCGACTTTTAATCTGAATGTAAGTCCCATAGGAGCTTAAAACGCCTCGTAGACAAAACTGCTCGGGTAAAACGCCACAGGAAAATTAATGAACTTGAATTAAACCGATAAAGGCTATATTGCTTTCAGGATAATTTTTCCATCAAAGTTCAAGAGGATTAGATAACGTATAATGTCTACTTGGCGGAAAAGCCGAGAAAAGCCGAATTAGGGTATAAGCTACTGAATATCATAAATACCTTATAATTACTTACAGGATATATTATTATACAATTTCAGACGCTTTTAATACTAATTTTTAACTTTATTGAATTTTAAAATATAATATATCCCATATTTGACATGAATAATCGGGCCATCGATAACCATAAATATAATATTATTCAGATACATTTCGTTAAGAGGAGAAATAGTTGCCGCTCATCTTTTTTGACATCTTAGTCTCTCCATGATCTTGATGCAAAACACGCAAAAGATAGATGAAATGAAAATAATTTAACGGAAATTAAGCTAAATATTTAAGGTATTTTTTGTGTGATACTTGGGAAAATAGATGACAATATCGGCTTTCATTACTAATAGACCATATTTTGTTATTACCAATTTCAATAGGTGTTCGATGGTAATGATGTTTAGAAGTTTAATTGATTTTTCAATAATTTGTTACTGAAAATGAAATACGTGGAATTCTCAAATTAAATTCTCTTTTTCTGCAAATTATTTTATATAGCTTAATTACTGGCATACATCAAACATCATCAAATATACAGCAATATAATTGTATTTCGATATTCCGTTTATTAACTAAACTAAGGTAAATACAGTCAAATTACTACGTTCAGCAAACGGGTAGCCAATTTGCGCCAACATAGAATATAGCTAATTGCAATTTATAGTCGACTGCAGGTGTGGTCAAGAAATATTCACGCCTGCGTACCAATCAGTTACAATTTCTAGATTGGTATGTATGTATCTATACATTAGTAGACTACCATTGTTTATTAAAATGAATTCAAAAGGTAATGCCTCCATTAAAGTTTTGTTTCCCCCTAAAAGGTATATATATAATCGGTTTATTATTTTAGTTCAAATATTTGTTTTATCTATGATTCTATTTTAAAGACCAAATATAAGATTTTTTAGGTTTAGAAGGATTACGATTAGTTTTATTATAGCCTATACAATGATTTTTTTTGTTTTTGGTGCTACAATGCACAGATTACAAAAGTCAACAGTCATAGAATATACATATAACAAAAACGGTTCTTAAGCCCTCGACACGACAATTGACAAAAGAAAAATAGTTTTGTCATAGATAGATTGTAAAAATATTATCGCATAGGTAAATTAATTACTTATTAGCTTACGTACGTACAATGCTAATATATAAAAATAATTAATTAAATCTATTAATTGACAAATTCAATATTTGGTATTATTAATTTTGGTAATAATATTTTTTAACTTTTAGTTTCTTTAGAGTAGCCAAAATGACTGATCACCAACTTATTCCATTCATAGAAGAATAATTCAAAATAGGAACACGATCGATCTTGCCCTTATTTAGGTTGAAATAAAACTTTTCTCGCTGATTATAAAAATAGTACTGGAAACAATTGCCTTTACAATATCAAATTAGGATTACGAATTATAAGAACAAGCCGTACTGACATCAAAGTATCCGTTTCATTGCAGGTTAATGTGTTTCTTGCAGCTGGAGCCTCGATAAGCACCTAAATGGCACACTGATGACATTTTAATAGTACTCCAAGACATACTATATCGCGAGAAGCGTATTTTAGGAAATTGAATTTCGTAAATAGCGTATGTTTATTAATATTGTTTGTTGTTATCAGTGTAATTATTTAAAAGATGAACTATACCATGATACCATATCATTTGCTCGTGTCTGCAGTTAAGGCTGATGTTTAGAAACCTTGTCAAAATGAAAAAATAAAACCAAAAAAGGCAGACATCTAAGCCTGATTTTTGAAGTTATAATTTTTTTAAAGAGTTTTTTATATTTATAAAAAATATAAAATACCCAGATTTCCTCAGAGTCGCGGACTTTAACGAACTGTAATGATTAAAGTCAGTAAGTAAAATATCTGCCAATTGCTTTTCGCATTTTTGTCGCTTAAAAACGGAGCAACGAATGACCTTAATTCATTAAGAAAATTTTGTCGTATCGATCCGCACTTTAATTCCTATCACTACGAAATACGAGCAAATCATATATGATATACTTAAATTCTCGCCAGCTCCTTAGCTATAGTTTGCGCTTTTAAAACGTTACTTATTTATAAGGTTGCAAGGCTAAAAAATAATTTAGCTAAAAACTTTCTTAAAATTGACAGTCGAACATCTATCCACTAGGCTTAAACTTACACTGCTCATAACATTATATTATAATAGTAGGCAATTAAAATAATGCCACAGATTGCTAGGCAAGAGGAAATCATTCATGTAAGTATTAAATGGGGTTAAGTAGGTAAGTGGTGTGTTAAGTATGCGGTCTACATTTAAGCAACAGGTTCGAGTGATTTATCTAAGATCTGCGCGCGCTTCTTCATTGATCTCTATTCAGAACTATTCATGTTGACGTAACTAAGTTTCTTTACTTTTTGTAAGAATTTTTTAAACTTCTGCATCACGTGTTTTCAAATATATTTGTTTTTACTAATTAAATATCATTAACGTTTACACGATTATTTGCGTTAAGCTCAAATGTCTTTAAAATTACTATCTACAATTTGGATGGGTAACAATTAAACTCATCAAAGATTACATACGTTACTTCCGTATTTGTAATTTAATCAGTCAGAATAGTGATTATTAGTTGTTCGTCGAAAGCAATCAAATTACCAACAAAAATATTAAGACATTTTCAAATATCTTTTACGTAAGCGACCGTAACTGTAGTGTACTTTTTCAAGATACATTGAAGAATTAACTTGCAAAGTTTAAGAAACTTACGTACGTGCATCTCCGTTTTACAGATTTAACTTTAAGATCATCCTCAGCACTTCCAAATTAGATCATTTATCTTGCGAAGGCAGCCGTGCTTAGCGAAATTTATGCTATAAATTAACGTCTCTAAAGTCGCTAACGTGTCGCTTTCTCGTTAAAATTCATTGAAAAAACGAAACTTATTCATATCGAAAAAATATGTCTTAAAAAACTAAACTAATTTTAAATGAATAGAACTGGAAATAATGGACCAACGATAAAAATAATTTTGTGATCTATTTATTTATAACTGTATTGAATCTTCAAAAGAAAAGGGTTTGCAAAAAAAAACTGTTTAATGGGCAATCCAATTGTAGCAAAGCTTGCTGTAGCTTGTGAGTGAATACAATTATTAATTGAACCCGTTAAAAGTATTTTTTTAGCCAATACTACAATTGCTATCAATAAAATAAGTCTCGATGTAGTTTTTTCGATTACCGCGGAATTTTAAACAAAACGAATTACGAGTACAAATGGCAGCTCATACGAGGAAGTAACAGTGCGGTCGTTCAATCAAACTATTGGCGTATTGAATTCTTTGAATCCGTTTTATTGAATGGACCGCATCCGACGACGCATAAAATAACCTTTGTGAAGACATATTTCATTCACATTTATCGCCTGTAGCATTGCACAATCCCTACTTAATAAGAACGAAAAATACTTTGTCGGTAACGTATTTCTGATGGTATAAAGAAAAATAATACGGGCAAGGTCCACTTTATAAACTGAGGACTGATTAATTTATTCTTAGTATACTTAACTACAAGGCAGGAAACCTTGTATTGAAAAAATATGCTTTTACCTTTTATAGACTTCTTTCTTATTTCAATTGAAAGGCTGCATGAACTATATTAACGTACACAGTTAAAAATAGTATGGAAAATTGTTTTATAGTTACAAGTTATAGATATAAAATTACATGACCATTTCGATTATGTGATTTCTGGATTCAAATTTCACGCAAAAATCCTTGTATTTATTTATCTTCTTAATCTTTAATTCAGGCATCGGTAATCTGTTCTAAGCTAAGATTTGTACTTGTATATACGAAAAAACAAATAAATTAAGAATATATTTTACCTGCATTTGGACATGCACGCTTCTATGCCATAAACAAGGGCTGTTTAATCTCATTCAGTTTAAACATTCAAACATATGACAAGTGACGAATGACTATCCTTGTCACGAAATGACATGTCATTTAGATAATCCTTACATACCATAGGATAGATGGTGAATGCAGATTATATAATATTCTGTTTGAGATGTGTACAATTACGTATGTTTGTAACTAGCGAGCCGCCGGCTTCGCACGGTCAGCGGGGAATATAATTAATTTTAATTATTGATTTGCCTGTATTAAGATGTAAATAACAATACTAGATGTTTTCTTGGCTTAACCGCCTATCTTTGAGCCTAAAGGTTTCAGATGTAATAAACAAAAGTTATCCTTACGTAGAGTTAAGTTAAGAGTCGAGGCTCACGTATCTGAAAAATATATTGGATTTGATTAAGGGATTAGTTATACTTAGTAATAAGTCTCGTCTTTGAATCTAAGTCACAACCTTGCCCGTGAACTTTTTCATCTTGTTTTGCGCAAAAGATTTGTAAGGCTAAAATTAGTTAATGAATATTTGGGAGTTTATAAAAATGAGGCTGATAGTACATAATAATAGTCTAATAAAGCTAATAATAATTAATAACTCGCTGCAACGGAGATCGATACACATACCTAATGTATCGATTCAGATATGTTCATCATAACGAATGAACTATCCTTGTCGATGCAATATTTTAAATGGAAAAACACTTACAATGGTTCTCTTTATACGGGGTAATAAAAGCATGAAGTGAAAAGCGAATTCGGTCTTTGACGGTTCATACAACACTATTGCATTCCGTAGTATGAGTTCAAATCAACTAAAACGAAACGACATGTATAAACTTTGTACACTTTCATAAGTAATTGGAAAGCAAAAGTAAGTTACCTAATGTGTACGTACGTCTTGGAGTTACAGAGAACAATTGTTAAGAGATACGTCGCATATTACAAATATAAAGTTAAGAGATCCAAAATATATTAGCTTAGAGTGTTTAACATGTGCGTGTGACATCTCGTAACTGTTTTGTTGATTTTTGTCACACGTACCTTGATTAAGTTTTCTTTATTTCTTCTTGTACTCAGCATTTTAAAAATAGAACGTGCAAAAAAGCACGTGGAAATCTAGCATATAACAATAATAGAAAGTTTGACTTGTATTTGTGATTATACACGACTTATTCCGTGAACATTTAAAAAAATTAAACAAGTATGAGACTTTTATTGAAAGAATTAATTAATTATTTTATTTAAATGATGTAAAAAATTATACGGCCTACGCTGGTATGAGGTCGTGCTACCATGCCAGAATTTGGTCTTTGTTAATGTACAAAGATTCAATTTTAGCTTAACCCTCGTTTAAAATTAAATTTACAATAAATCATTTATTAGTCTCTTAAGGAGTAAAGTGGAAATACATCGTAAATAAATGGAGAAAAATTGAAAGCTTATAAAGTTATAATTAAGTAATACCAACTACGAATGGAGTCTAGTTTATTTCAAATTAAATTGCGAAGTGTACACAGGATAGACACTAAACAAAGATAATATAGTTATGAAGTTTAACTAAGTTTGTGGTGCTTTGTCTATAATTAATAATTTGGCATTGTAGGTTATATTTAAGAATTATATTTAATTTGTAATACTTATATGGTACGGTGAGCTGGTTTTGCTATGAACGGGTCATTTAATGATAGAGTTGAGATGACCAAGATGTTTCTTTTTCTTGGCAGCGGATATTGTTGGTACAGTTATTTTAATTTGTTTTTTATAAAAACTCCTTATTTAGTATTGTTAGATTTTTTTAAAAATTAGATACGAGTTCAATCCAAACACAAGTTGTAGCGGTGGTTTGGACTAAATCTTCTTTAAAACTTGTTTTAATGAATAAAAGCCCTTTCCAACAGTTAACCTATAAAGTTCTCTTGGAAATATATACGTGGTATTGGTGAAACCCCTTAGGTAAACGAAGTTTGAATGAGAGTTACCTAACCATTTAAACGGACAGTTAACAGTTGGATCATTAAACTTTCAACTGGAGTGGGGAACTTGAACGTTCTCAACGGTATCCCGTGTCATTGTCTACTGATCATATTTAACTTTAAATTACATATTATGGTGGGGGATAAAAACTTTGTTTTTTTTTTATTTTTTTTAAATGGACTCGCTGGATATGATATCGGGTACAATGTGCGAAGACTACGCTAGCGTAGGTGCATGGCCGGATACAGGCTTTTTACAGTGTCACCTTGTGTCTAAGGGACATCTCACGCCTTTTATTCAAGAGGAAGTAGAGGCGAGAGAGGACAAACGACGCTTATTTGTTTATCACAATTCGTTTTTATATAGCTATACTGTTCACCCATGGGTCGCAAGTAGACGGAAACGCGACGTTGTTAGTAATAAATGAAGTGTTCTTATTTGGCATTAACTATTTTGTTTTCAAAAAACATTTAGTCAGGCGTGCTTAACCACGTTTGTTAGTAATAACAAATTGTAAAATTTTAACATTACAAGTGTAAAGGTCATAAAGTTTTTCACATCCTTGTGTAACATAAATAAAATACATACCAAGCATAATTCAGTACTCAAAATCTGGACTTACCTGTAATAACAAAAAAGTTGTATTTATTAATCAATAAGGACACATGACAGACACATCACAAATACCAGATATGTAAAAAAATATACAAGTTAGAATTATAGAAGTAAATTAAATTGTTTCACAGATAAGATGTTTTTAAATGTATGAGTAACACAACTCAAAATAAAATAAAAAAATAGCCGCGAAAATGTAGGCATAGCCATTAATAGTACGTACACAAAAGACAAAACATTTACAAAAAAATTAAATGGCGCTTGAAAGCAGCACGAAAATATATCAATATATACATAACATCAGACTGCTATATAGATTTTATATGAATATGAATCGATCCCTTTAAACTAATCGCTTTTGTTCCTCCGGTTACATATAACACTATATAAACTTTAAGCCTTTGACTTACGGAGACACACGAAGTATCCAGTACATAATACGTCACCCCTAATACAGGTTAATCCTAAGTGTGAAACTTACTCATAAGTAACTGCTCGTGAACACTTGTTAATTTTCCTATCAAATAATATTAGATAATTGATAGTAGGTATAATACCGCAATTAGTTAATTGATAAACAGCTTTAAACATTAAATGTTTCTCAATATATTTGATGTTGTACGGTTCATGCAGAACGTTTCTTCATGAAACGAGAGTATTGTTTAACGCGTAACTACCAATCTCAATTTTCAATGGTTGGTTTCAATTTTGAGTCCTAATAACTATCAACACCAGGCGAATGAAGCTAGTACTGTAATCGCGTATAAAAATAAGTCGCGATTGTACGCGGTACCGAGCAGTTAATAAACCTTTGTGTTTAAACTTAACTAAAACTAGTGAAACTGGGCCTCTAAGGCTTAACCATAAGACTTGTAAATGAGTAAAAATTAATTAGTTTCGGAAAACGTGCCTTGTGTCGCGCTGACGGAAACCCCCATAATTGGATGGAAATGAAAAATTAGAGCGATTAGTCTGAAGGAAAATTCGTGAAAAGAAAATATCTTCGGAGGCGTATTATTTTGACGTTAACGAACCAACCGATAATATAGATGGTTTTTGACGCGAAATGTCTGCCAGCTGTGACCGGATGAACTCTATTTTATAAAAGTTATGAATAGTGTATGTGAGTAATTTATGACAACCTTTAAAAATATGGTATAATACAAAACATCTGTTTTTAGGATCCGTTGTACTGAATAATCGTTCCGCTTTTTTAAATGTTATATATGAAACAAGTTAACTGCCAGTTAAAGCGTCGCCAACTTGGAATTTAGTATTTATTAAATGAAGAATATATTTTATCGACAATATGATGTATGGGCAAATCGTATCTTGGAGTCTACAGTCATCAATCACTGACAAAGAAAATGTAAGATTCTCTTGTGGTACTTTGAGCGATTGAAGACCGAAATATTCTTGAAAACGCTTTAAACTTCTCTCAGATTGTTGTTTTGCTTACAGCTGTAGATATATATTATAACAGATTGATTTTCTCACGAGTATTAGGTACACTTTTGTTACTTATCGATATTATAATGGCAAATAAGTCTGAAGTATTAATAAAGACTAAGTAGCGCCACTGATTTTTAAGTAAGTGATCGATTCCTTAATACGAAATGTATAAATATATTTAGAATAAGCAAAAATTTTAAAAAACTTAATCGGATCTCAGTTAAATTAATTTTTGCTACTTGAAAAACAATCATAATAGTCAACAGAATAAGATGTTATAACGTTAGGTTTCTTCGTAAATATTTTTTGGAGTTAAGAGGCGAATAGAGCTACGTATTGTAACAACAAAAACTGGGGTAAATGACACAAAATCACCGGATATTTGATGTTTTGCCAAGAATAAAATTAAATCAAACTTCTCAGAAATATGGTTTCAGCAAAACGAACTTCAATAAGAATTATAATTTATTATTTACATTTCAAATCTTGTTAAGTAAACTGAGAGATCTTCACTTAAGACAGACTTATTTATTTTTAAAATGAATGTTAATTAAATTAATTTTCATAATCAGAAAAATTAAGTCAATTAATTTATGTTAGCAATTAAAAATGATAGTATCGAAAGTTACGTGTTATGTGTATACATAACAACTAATTAACTAAAGCTTTTCTCGTAAATATGCAAATAATATTTTAAAATATCATGTAAAATATATTCATTTGAATTCGGATACAATATTTACGACTCACCTCGACTAATACCAAAATTATAATATATTTAATGTATTTAATCTTAAAAAACATTCACACCTATTTTTGCATCTATTTTTTATTTACCTGAGAAATCATATAAAAACTTATTTCCTAAAAAAATAATATTTTATAAGTTCTACATTTGTATGTAATAAAAATCTCTTGAACCCAAACAAACCATACCAGAAGCATAGCTCAAACGTAAACAGAAAAAGCGGATAAATAATCATAAAATACAAATCTTAATACAACAGAAGCCTTGCAAGATTTTCACAATAATATTATTATTGTCGAGAAGATTGTACTGACTTGTAGTTCCCCTGATGCTGAAGTTACAGATGCATTCGCCGGAAATGCTCTCAAAACTCTTGACATAATATTGTAAGGTTGTGTATAAACTAGCTTTACCTACTAGTAATACATTTGTTACATTAGAATTGGTGAAATATTTATGATTAAAATTAAATTTATTCTTGGACAGTCTAAAAGAATTTCAGTAATATTTATTAATTTTGCCGTAAACAAAGCCATCGTTAAGTAATAAATAATATATCTTAATATTAAAACAGCATATTAAAAGAAAATATCAATTTCTAATTCGTAAATCTCTAAAGCCAGAAAGCATTTCAAATCGGTAGAATTATACGAATATTCTACTATAAGGTAATATGATCTTTCTTGCTAAATACATAGGGTTGTATTTAGTAAGATAAATATCGTGAGCACAGCTGCGGCTTATCCTCAACAGGAAATCCTTGTCATTTTCCAAGCCAAGCGATCTAGTACTTCGAAATTAAGAGCAATTCAATTTTATCCAGATATTTATAAAGAGTATCTTCACTATGATCGTAAATTATTAAGCACCGTATAGGTATAATGCATTTTTTGCATCATTTCATTGTCCATCTCTATAAGCATGTAGGTAATCTTTATCTCTCTCTCTCTTCATACGCAATTTTTCGGTTCGGAAGCTCAATCATCTAATAGTTTTTTATAAAATCTAATCTAATCTTTAGTAAATCTAAAAAAGTAATATTCGAGTGAAATTATCTCGGAAGTTTTTAGTCATCCTTTTTCAAAACATGATTATTGATCATGACAATCTATTATGCCATGAACATTATGGTAAGTATATATAAAATACCGTACAACCATATCCGTAATATAAAAAGAATTATAATAAATATCAGAATTAACTCACTATATTTAGGAATTCGCTTAAAGATAATAAAGATTTTCGATAGAACAACAACGGTGGTTGAAAGCCTCTGAAATGTGCGAAAGTAATCCCCAATGCCATAATGTGAGGATGTACGCAAGGAAGTTTTATTGAGAAGCTGTCTCAGTAGTAGAAATGATTGGTCGATACATACAAGCCTTCCCTAGAAACCATCGTAGTTTGAACACCTATCATAAACTATGTACCTTGTTCCGTTCATATGTGTTACTTCGAAGAGAAATGTACTTTTAACACGATAGGAAACTTATTATAGGTAGCATTATTATATTACGATAGAAAATAATCCGAAAGTCTAATCGAAACGTTATATAGTCTGTGAACTCGGGGGTTAAACAAACAACTGACTGCATTCGCTACATGTCATGCGTCGTTATTTAATTTCTTTTGTTTTTGTGTAGCATTTTCTCATAGTCGGAAATAGTTCAAAGAATCGGGGTCAAGTGTGGGAAGAGTGAATTGAGCTGTCATTTCATAATCTATCTGAGGTTCGGAAGTGTGGTAACTTTAATCTAAATTTTGAAAGTATTTACTATCGTGATATAATTTGTGTCATTATGCAATCATACGAATATATTTAGGAAGTCATACAACGTGTATTTGAAAACAGAATAACTAATTTGATGAATTGTTTTAATAGTTGCATTAAATATTTGTTTAAAAGACGAATGAATCGTTTTTATAGATTTCACTTAGTTTAATATCTACTCAAAAATGTAAAAAGCACAATTAATTCAAATTTAACAAATATTTCTTTTATTATAGTTTTGTAATTGACCAGTCTTACACAATTAATAAGATAAACCAATGACGCTACAACCTTTTTAGGTCTGGGCCTCAGTTTTTTATAACTGTTTCATGATCATTTGTTAATCTAATAGGTAAATGGGTGATCAGTCTGACGCACGCTCTCGACATTTTGGGTCTAAAGCAAGCCGTTTTCCTCACGATGTTTCCTTCACCGTTAAATGCTCACATAGAAAGAACGTTCATTGGTACACAGCCGGGGATCGAACCTACGACCTCAGGGATGATAGTCGCACGCTGAAGCCACTAGGCCAACACTGATCTAGTCATACACAATTAAGTGAGATATTTTTACACTTTTAAAAAATTGCACTTTTCTCGAGGACATTATCAACACAGATTTAGGGACGATAATTTAAATACAATTTTAAATAACGCCTTTTTAAAGACATAATTTAAGCTTCAAACTTCTAAATTTGTTAATACGCTAAAACAATATACAAGTAATTATGGCATTAATAACCTAAAAGCTGGAGCAAAGTTACAATAGACGTTCATATAACTTCATTATAAACTTTTACGAAAATGACTTGGGTATAATGTATGGGCGCTATTTAATAACAAAATTTATATGAATTAGAGAGAGTAATTTAAGATTAATTATTTTTAGCAACAGGCTCATGTGGCTCTCGGAGCAGACCTCAAAACAGTTTAATAGTAATGGGAGGGTAATGTTAGCTCCACAGCGTGCCGCAAACGTGTACACAGTTCAGAAACTAGAAGTTGGGTCTTGGTACATTGGTAACAAAGTACAGGCAAAGTAACGATTTGTACGCATTTAATAACAAGAGCCGGCTTATTTGCCGGATATTAAGAAGCATGCTATAACCAAAGAAAAAAACAGTGGCGCTACATGCCAGGTTGCCCTCAGATTTCTGTACCTGTTCCGTGATCATTTGTTTTTTTTCTTCTGTGCCAGACACACACCGTCGACTTTTTACGTCTAAGGGCTTTCATCACGATGTTTTCCTTCATCGTGCAAGTGTTAAATGAACTCATTGACAGAAAGTCCATTGTTGCATAACTAGGGTTCCAACCGTTAGCCGAACATTTGCTAAACGATGAAACTAAATTATAGTTTAATGTGTAAAATGAAATGGTAGCAGTCTCTGCGGCGACACTAGTTCCAGTATAACATTCGACCAAAGCTCTGTAGAAACATGATGTATTTTTTATTACTTCCACTAGCTTCCAAAACGAAAATTATCTACCAAAGATCACTACACTCTTATCCCTGGAATGCTTGCAGTAGGCATTCGATTTCTGTAGCTTTCAAGCTAAAACTTGTCAACTTTAAGAAACGCATAAACAAGTGAGCGATACTAAACTATAAACACGATGAATATAAGAGAAAAATGTGTCGTGTAATTACAATCTTATCTGTTTGAACATAAAATTTTAGTTTCCAATATTAACAACATCGTTGATAGCATGACAGATTATACAATTTACATAAAAGTCTCGTTTTATTTATCTTTTTAATAATCTTTCATTTAATATGTTGTGCAACGATAAAGCATTTATTCATCGTATCATAGCTAGTCCTACCTCAATTTGAGAAGCAGTTTTAGGACAAAATGTGAATTTACGAATTGTAGTTTATTAAAAAACAATAACAACTTTGAGAACCGAGTCTTTTAGTTATAGTTGTAATTCTAAGTTAACAAAATGAAGGACTTTTTGAAAGAAATTTATTTGTATAATTTCTCTATGCCAAACAGTATTACGCAACTAGTAATTACTCTACTGTGTAAATATTTCAATGATATTTGGGAAGAAATGTATTGTTCTATACTATTTAATCTAACTTTTCAATATAAATCTATTACTTATACGGGAATCGAACACAATCACATAACAGCACATATATATAACAACATTCATTATAGAGAACATCTTGATAAAATGGTTGTTAATATTGTCAAGTGTCTTAAAATATTGCATATGCCTGTGTAAAATATGCCATGTATCGTTTCTTTATAGGACAAGTTTCAGTATATCATATTAAATCGAAATCGTTACAACCGCAGTTAAGAAACGGTTAACTGATATACAGTAACGATTATCGTTTACTGTAACAGCTTGCCCCGCGGCACTACTGGGTCCTATCTAAATGACATTAATCGTTTTCATAGTATTCGCTCATTTGCTTTAGGTAGACCTAGGAGATATAATTACTTGTCGTAAATTATTTTAAAAGTAGTGAGCTTGTTGAGAAGAAACACATCGTGCACAGCTTAGACCGAAAAAGTGTACGGCGTATGTCAATTGTCATAGGGTAGTCACCATCAGCGATTATTAATTAAAAAAAACCTATGAAAGAACTGTAACAAACCGAAAACCATTACGAATTAAGTTTTACCTGAACTAGAAATAAAATAAGAATGTAAAAACTCTTTTTCACTTTTTTATCTTAACACTCGCGGATAGTGCCTTTATTGTCATAACAACATTTTTCAAAAAAAAGTTTTTGAATGGCTGCTGTTGGCCTTAAGGGCCTTTACAGCTCAGCTCGGGCTGTTTTGGCAAGCGTAGCTCGGCCTGAATGGTTTTGACTTTGATTATTATTAATATTGGCCGCGTGGGCGGCTTTTAATTTATTTAGCTACGGTAATTGGATCGTACATCTTTCAAAAACAATTTTTCATAAAATTATCCGATCTTACATAACAAACTGCTACTGTAACACGACTACTATTTTGTACTAGGCTACTTCCTTCGTCCCACTATTCATACAGTATAAACCTATGTATTCCTTATTTTTCTGTAGAAAACAAAACAGTAATAAAACATACGTTCGTAGGTTTCTTTAAATATATTTTTCTGTCATATTTCAAGCTCGAAATTGGTGTCTTATTTTCTTTGACGATGGCTTCGAAATTCACAGGACGACTACCTATTCTAGTAAGGTGTTCTTACTATACATTTATAATTTATGTCTCTCAAGTTCTTTCTTTAAAAAAAATATTTCTTTTCTTACATCACAAATTATTAACTTCGTAAATTTCTAACGACTGTGATTTAGGTTATGAGATAGGACGTTTGATGTGAATACGAATTCTAAATATAAGGTTAGATACAATTATAAACATTCAAATATTAATTTAAAATATTATCTTAAATCTGTAGGGTAGAATTATGTTACAGTAATGTAAAGTAAGTTCTTATTAATCATTTGATCCCTAGAAAAGTTCATAGTACAAGGCTGAAGCAGATGGTATTCTTAATATAGTAAGGTTAAGGAAATTATAAATAATTGAATGCAGCAGAATTATTTTTTTACTGGTATAAGATATTTTCCATTCGCGGTTACATACATTTTTGACATACGAATAATTTGTGAAAACGCGTTTGCTCTGAACAAAATCTCAGGAGAAATCAGTTGGTTAAATCTTTAAAAAACGGGAGTAAAAAGTGAATGGAAATAGGAGCTTTATTTGACTTCAAACGATTTGTACTCTATGAAATATTTATTCCGTGGAGAGCGGTTCCGATTTTAGTTTTATTTGTTTTAACCCTTGAGGTAAAATGGGGCTTTATAACTTCGGCATGTCTATCTGTGGTTTTAAAACGGAAGGCCCTTGCTTCAATTTGTTTTATTTTTGTAACGTTGACTTATTTAGAAGAATAGATTTACATGTAGTTTTTATTTAATGATTACCGTTTAGGTCATCTTTTTAGTTACCTTCCACAAATATTTCAAGATCATAATTAGCCAAGTCGGTCCAGCTTTGTCGAGTTTTAGCGAGACAAACGAACAGCATTTCATTTTTATATACATTTATAGATTTATATTGTAAATGGGCACTTTCTTATTTAATATGACAACACAAAAATTTAATTTGTAAAAGATCTTTACATATAAAATTCACATTCAATGTGTCACTCTTATTAAAATCATAATTTTCATCTTCATGCAGAGTAATATAAATTAAACATAGCGCAATAATTATGAACATCACACGGCGTGGAAGTTTTAACATTCAAATTATCTCATTCATTATAATTGCATTAAAGTTCTGTATGTTAAATACATATAATTTTAAAAGCATTTTAATTGAAATGATATATGAGAAGCAACATAATACGACCCAGGATTATTAACGCACAAACAATAAATAAAACAAAAGTAAGAAAGCAATTTCAAAAGCGCCAACATTGTATTCATACTGTAACGTAATAAGTAATAATACTGAAAGAGATGTATTCCAAGGGTAAGATTCAGAAACAGGTCTTCGCGCTATGACACCCGTATGTCAAAATTCAATTAGTTTTTGAGTCCCGAACTTATTAAAAGATGTTCTAGAGATAAACAGCTAGCTTAATACTTCTATAAATAGCGAATAACGAGTTTAAGTTCTTAATATCACCCACAGTTACTACATCTATTTCTTGAATGACAAAAAATCATAAATGAAAAACCTTTATCATCTTCTTTAGTTAAATCTACAATGCTACTTTTATATAGTCAGCATAATTTAGCAGGCGGAAATTAAAACTTAACGTTCTTAATTTAAATTTTAAAAAACCAACCTTTTTAAGTCCGGCCAGTCTCAAAGAGCGCTGCAGCTTCGCCGCTCTAGACGTCGAAAGATAAACAATAGGTACTGCCTCTCCCGTCTCTAACGAAATATCGAAGTCATTAACCGCCCCACATAACTTATAATCCTCGTTTCCTCCTTCCTCTTTGACTTCCCCGGTTATTGGATCAATGTAATAATTAAACTTAGTTTCGTCAAAGCTGTTTCTATGACTTTTAATTTCTTCTTCTGACGGATATGATATCAAATAGTTTTCTTCTTGATTGTCTTCGATTGTAATTGAAGGTGTTTTGGAATCGAATGATGAATGCGAATACGCGCATTGTAAGTCGCACTCCATGTTTGTATCTGATAAAATAGTGGGCGTTGAAAGGATCTCATTACAAAACAAATACCGATAAATCATTCACCATGATTATTTGATACACAATTACTATTTGATAGTACATTTTATAAAATATTGTTTTATCTTAAATTGTCTCTTACCGTACCTACTATTTTTTAATTAGATTAACAAAAACGTTTGTATAACTTTAAATTGAGGACAGCAAGATGATAAGAAAATTGCTTACCGCCAAGCGAGAATTTTTGTAATTAGAACGTGATAAAGAAAAACAGACTTTAAAATTAGAACAGTTGGTAAGAATTACAGAGAAATACATTAAACGGTTACAAGTACTAAACGATGACTCAGAAAATGAAAAACAAGTTAAAAATGCAAAATTTTGCATGAAAACAGCGAGGTCACGAAAAATTATTTACCCAACGTGCGTGAAAACATAATTTTTCTAAAATATGACCGGTGTTTGAATAATTAGCGCAGAGGACCCTCGTCACAACTTTACACCCTTCTTGTTGTCAAAACATTTAACAACTTATACTGATACGTAACACAATATTTTTGATCCCAACATCTGTTTTCGAAACTATTGGTTTGAAAACGTTACCTCTACTACATCTTTTAACCCATTTAATCGCCTGATATTGATTGATATTGTCTGAATGATATAATCACAATATAATATAACTTGTTTTGAAGTATGTAGGTAACTAAAGTGTCACCTATGAAAACTTACGTCTTTTTTATGAACTATTTTATTGGTAAGTAAGATATTCCAAGCCGATATATATCTATAACCTATAATAAACATATTACATAAAACTTTTTCGAAATATTTTCTAGATACAGAAAATAATCGGAGGCGATTTTGAAGGCCTCTAAAGAAGTTGATATCCAACCGTTGAGATTACGTCTCATATTTTCCCCAGTGAGAATATGCTGAAATGAGTTTCCACTTCGGGAAAAGGTACTTACATAGTTATGTACATAATATAGGTATATGGGTGGTATTTAGCCAATGTTGGTACACTAAAGAATGTATCCATTGAAACAATCGTTGTTTAACCTTTACCAACAAGGCTATTATTATAAGTTGTATTGCCAAGTTAATAGCGAGTTAAGTTTGTCGTTGCAACGCGCTGTAGCCGTCTTAAATAACATAGACACAACAAGCGTACCCAAGTTTTGCTTTACAACTTCAAATACATACTGAGACGTGAGTTTTGTTCTTGTTTAGTTATGCAAACACATTAAATACTAAAAATCGTTATTCTAGCCAAAAACAACAGAGAGGGTAAAATACTTTACCTTTTTTTTTTAATGTCTTTATAGATAAAAAGTCAAATGTTTAAATGCTAAAGGATGAGTAGGATTATTAACTTTATAAAATACTGGTTTCTGGTACCACATATTTTTTACCATGACGACGATTTATGGTTGTTGCTATGGCAATCATAAATGTAAAACTTAATAAAATACCCCGATTGGAAAAGGAACAGTTTGTAATTCAAAGGACAGAAATTAGTCGTGAAGCTCAGTCAGACACAGAAACATACGTGTAATATACGTACTCTATTTTGAATTGGATCAATGAATGATGGACTGCCCAGACACAATAAGATAGTAACAAAACCAATGCAATGTCGTTGCCCTGCGTAATTGCATTCCAGAATATCAGTTCTAATCATGTTCTAGTTCCTCATTCTTTCTCGAAGATTCTAGTAATACCTGTATAGCAAATGAAGTCTTAACTTCACCGCTTGATTGTTCAAAACTGTTTTTATTAAATATGGGATTAAAATTGCTTTATGGTGATGGTTGAATATAAGAGTTTATAATTTTAAATTCAAAACAAACTTTTTTGAACTGATTAAAGATTTATTTAAAACAAATAAATTTAAAGTTAAAGTATTGGTAACATCGGGTTTGTTTGAATAGAACAAGTTAAGTATTTATGCAATTTCACAAAAGCTATTTGTAGCTTACTTGGAATTTCTATGTCCCACTGGTTTCAGTACACATTTCATTTTATTTCCCGGAATCAAACTCATAGCTCTGCGTATAAATTTTCATTGGCTATGTGCAATACAAAAAATGTATTTACTGTGGAAAAGGAACGGATATTTCCGTTCGTTACGTTCGTTCATGATACAAATTAAACGAATGTGCACCAAAAAACCTAATTATAATCATATTCATATTACGGTCCTCAGCTCCATAGTGATATGCTAACAAGGCATTTCTATGAACAAAAAGTTCCTAGCGATAAGTTCCTTAAAAGCACGATTGAGTACAATAAATTATTGATATCTCATAACTTTAAATATACATCAATTAAATTGAAATGAGATTCACCTGCGCCGACAGAGGAACTTGAAAACACTTGAGTAGCGCTTAGAGTGCAAAACATTAAATAATCGTTTTGCAATTCACGGGTTTGTAAGGAGTTTAGAAGGCTTACTTGTTGTGTTTTGATGAACTAGCCATACTGCACTAAATATCCTAGTCTGCGGCTAGTTCTATTGCAAACATCTGTTGTGTATATTTATAGTGTGTTTTACCATTTAAAGACATATTTTTGACTAAGACTTTCGTTTTTAACTGCTTTATCTTTACTTGCATAAAATGAAACAAGTGGGTATAATTTCTCCTAACCTCCATAACCTTTTAGCGTCACCAACTTTTATACACTTTTTACATCGATTTGATAATGCATCACAAAACCCACCTTAACGTTAAGAATATGTTTGTTTGTAAACACATGCAATTGAGCAGCTATCGTTATCATGAGATTGTTAAAATAGCTTAATTGCAAGAGCTTATAATATGATTTTTAAATTAGGATTTCGAAGAGACACTTAGTTTATGAGTTATAAAGATTAAATAGCTACTTCAATATTTACATGAATAAGGGGGTTGTGTGTATATGGTATCTAAATTAATATCCCAACATATAACAAATTTGCAGTGTATATAAATAATATATTGTAATACATCTCTCAAGGCATAACTCACACAGATCTATTTAACAATGATTGTCTAGTCTAATCACCCAATACTTATTTACTTACGCTTTTGGCATACAATTAAATAATAATAAGCATAAACTTCAAAAAACACAACGGCAGGCCTTATCGCTACTAAGCGATCACTTCCAGTCAACCCGAATTAAAGGCTTCTACATATTGTGTTCATTTAAGGTAGATTTAATTTTAAAGTATTGGTACGATATTCATGAGATGCAATGGAACGATTTGGCTGCCTAATATTAAAACGCTATACTTGACTTTTTAAATAATGATTCTTATATTAAAACCGGTATAAAAATCACCACTTTGAAACAGCAGGAAGCATTATCCAGATGTGACACGACAACCAATGCAAGACTTATTTTATGTAATGTGTTCCTTTGTATATAAGTCATAATGTAAACATATCTTTAAGAAATGCGACTTAAACATTCTTGGATTATTTATGTCCCCTAAGCACCGAAGGACTGCCAAATATATTGAGAACAAATATAGGTTATATGAAAACTCGAATTAATTAATATTATTACACGGAAAGAGACAAATTTTATCCTTTCAACACACCACTGAACACTTAAAATTCGCCCAACGACTGCGCACACGCCGCGCGTCGGATTCAGACTGAACGAATCTAAATCTGAAATAAGTATATTTTCAATTTTCACTTGCTGTCAACATCCGTACTGACTCATTCTCATATATTGTGTGGAATTACAAAATACTAATGAATGCATAGGTCAGTATTTATTATGCATTTTGGAAAAAGTTTATAACAATCATATGTTTACCACGATGTCAGAACTTGGAAATTTATACTTGGAAGTTATTTAATCGAAATGAATAAAAACAGAGCGAACTTATTAAAATATGTATTAGAGATAAACAGCTACCTTAATACTTCTATAAATCGCGAATAAGATATCAATACCGACTAGAAATAAAACTCTTTAGGTAGTCAAATTTTGAGGAAAGTGGTAATGAGTCTGACTGCTCTATCACCAACCGGAAAACCATTATAGTCTCACCAGGAATCAAACTCAGGTCTTCTGGATGTTATTCACCTTAACCCGTGTTCATGATGGCGAACTTCTCATACGGTTCTCAAATAATCTTCAAACCACAGGTCAGACCAGATACAATTTAACACCGCTGTTTTAAAACCACATAACCACATATACGTGAAACCGCGACCTTGTCTGCGCTCGCAGCGAATTTGACACAGTGCCAAGAGCCAGAATACTCAGAATATCGGCGAGACCACTGAACACCATCAAAGTAAGGGCTATTTCAATATCCGCTTTTAGTGTAAATATTGGCATTGATAAAATAAACAATATATATATATATATATATATATATGATACACTATATGTTACAGTTATTAACATAATTATTTGACCAGGCTAAGTACTAAATATTTAAATAAATAAATCAAAATACCTTTAACTTACTGCTAAAACGTAAAAACAAAGAAATATAAACATTTTTTTACATACAAAAATATTATATTATAAATTACACTTTAAGTAGGAACACAGGTATAGGAATTTTTCTATTACAGAAGCCACCTGAAGCCGGTATGAACCAGCAGTTTTCGTCCAGAAAGGTCGTCCTTCCATCGTATTTGGGATCCTCCTTTGCACCGCTTTTTTTATAGAATAGGGGGGAAACGGGCAGGAGGCTCACCTGATGTTAAGTGATACCGCCGCCTATGGACACTCTCAATGCCAGAGGGCTCGCGAGTGCGTTGGCGGCTTTAATTTGCATTAGTATGATCCTGTCTATGATGTGACTTGTTTTGTCTATCATCTTAAAACCTAGCCACGTGGTCCGCCCACATTCATTTTATTGAATTAAACTAATTTACCATAATAAATAAATCTATTCATAAGCTAAAATGATTTGTTAACAAATCGGGCATTAAATATCGTAGTGGAGTTGCACTATTCCTGAGGTATTTAATTATTAATTTACCGCTAGCGATTATTCGACTGTACGGCGGTTAATCTTATTTTGCGAATTATTTATGCACTAATATTCAAATAGAATGTGGGACATAACAAAAGGTTTACGGCTTATATGGTTTCAAGTTGAATGAAGTCGATAACCATCAATTACCATGCTTAGGTTCGATTATTAAACTATTCGAATATATTTATTATTAATATCCAGGATAAGGTTAAATTCTTCAACTTCCTGTAACTTCGACAGTGAGGGAAAAATTACTTTATATGAACGATGCAGGCGTGGATCAACTAAAATTATATATCGCATGAACATCCCACAACCTCGATGGCTGGATGCTTCACAATGCGCTTCTCTAGGCAAAGGTATTTTGCAAACTATAACTATGGTATGCCTTCTAGTGGAGGTCATCCCTGGGAAATACAACCTCAATACTCCTCTTCATACATACGTGGTAGTTCTTATGACCGTTCCGTAGCCTCGTTTGTTCCTATTATATAAAAAAACCCTGAACGTATGATTTCGTTTTATTATGGGCCTGTTACTATATCGCAATCCTAATACTTACTAAGCATGAGTCAAGTATATACTAAATATTCATAACCCTTTTAAGAAGCCATAATACTCATTAGCTAGACAATTAACACGCCATTCAATTGTGACAATATCCATCCGTTATTACCTCATTTATAATTATAATCGTGTTAGTATTATGATCTCATTACACATTATGTAGGACGCAATTATGTTTGCTTAATTAAGAAAGATTTTAATCGTCAAACATAATTATTGTTCGCAAATAATTACTGTTCCCTTAACCTGTGTAGAAATATGCTTGCTATGTAATCGTAATGTTTTTAAGATACAACTGAGTTTAACAACAGTAACAACCATGAGAAATGCATGTAAATTATAATTTCCTTTTTATCTACTTTGTTAGACCTAAACGCATACATCAACAACGCCTAGAAATTCAGGTAAGACCAATGATTTTCCTGTCCATCAATTAGAATAACAATCTGGATCTCGAGCGTCCAATTAGTGGGATTTTCTTTTTACCTCACTCAATGCTCTGAGAAGGAATTAGTGGTGGGATCAACTGGAAATTGAATGGTATTTTTACAGCTCCCTTTAAGTATCTGTTTTTAAATTACAGGTTATATATGATAGCCTTACGGTAGGGATTGCCTTCATAAATTTTTTGTATCCCCTAAAACTTTGAAATGTAAAATATGACGTTTAAAAAGTTATAACAATTCAATACAAAATTAAACAACAGTTAATATTCATGAGTATTTTATTAATTTATTATAGTATTTATTTACATCACTAAAATTATCGCAATAGGTATAAGACAATCAATGAAAAAGGAGGACTTTCTACCAGACAACTCAAAACTATAGATTAAAACAAACAAACGTAAAAAAGATCATTTTTTGTCCCGTTTTATTTTTACAAACAAATTGTTGCCAAAAACATTGGTGAGGTAGAGTTTACTAATGTTTATCGTGTACGCAATTACTAAAGTAAGATATATATCTAGAACTGACACTCAATAAACTTAAAAACAAACATATTCAAAGTTAATTATAATTGACTCATTTACTATTTAATTATATGTTAAAAGTAATAAACCTTGATTTTTTAATTTATAAAAGCCACAATTACGACCCTCGACAATAATCGGATACACTACACGTTGCATGTGCGAATTTCCGATCTCGAATGAATGCATCGTTCAACAGCTTTCAGACAGTAGCCAATAAAAATTAGGTAAATTGCCGAGCGCTTAAATATTTTGTCTCGACACGCAAATTGTTTCACGCGAACTTCAACTTTCGCACGCTACCTTTTTATAACATAAGAATGTTAACAAATTGATGCGCCTGTATGTATAAGATTATAAAGTCTTGGATTCATTCCTGATAAATATTAAAATACTATTATAAAACGAAATTAATTTAAGAAGTTGGCGTTGGTATTAAGATGGCAAAATAATATTTGTATTGATAAAAAGCAGTGGCACTATAAATTTTTGTATCTGTTACGAGATAATTTTTTTAGTAACCTTCATTGCCTGACACACGCTGTCGACATTTTGGGTCTAAGGCGCATACCTTATATTTTTTCGGGCGGGGGGGCGGCGGCGCGGCGGCCCGGGAGCGGCGGATCTTATGCGTAATCAAATGGACCGGTTCTCAAAAGAGGGGGGGGGGGGGAGGGGGGGTAACGAGAGGTGGGGGAAGGGGGCGCCAATCCCGTTCCTCCCGATGTTATCCTTCATCATACGAGCACCACAGGCACTAAGACTGTAGAGTCCAGGGATGAGAGTCGCACGGTGAAACCGCTAAGCCAACACTGCACATTTACTCAATAAATAAATACAAATCGGAACATCATTGTATATATGCGCTTGATTCCCTTCGCTTAATTTAACGTTTTGTATAATTTAAAGTTCAATACCTGGACGAAAAAACTGATCAGCGCCGGTACTCTGTAACTTCCAATAGCGACAGCGATTTACCGATTCCAACGTTTATGTTTCTCTGTTCTCCAGATACTGATGGATATTGATCCGTAGCGATTATGTCACCTTAGGATCGCGTAGTACAAAAACGTATGACTATTGAAAGTTACGAAATAAGTACCGCTGCTCGCGATAAACAAATGATGTGTTCTCGATAAACAAACGTTTCATCATATAACTCCTATATATATAAAGGTCAGTTCAAACAACTTTACAAAGAAAATTACTTTAGGGTCAAAGTCCAAAAAGACGGATTACACACATCATACTTTTTACATGTCTTCGAAAATAGAATTACAAATGACCAGACACGAATCGAGTCATTCAATAAAATTGTCGTCGGATCATCAATCTAACAAGTAGGATACTTAGCCTAAACTGATTCCATTTATACATAGTAAAATAAAACAAGGTATGAAATCGCTTATATACCAGAGTTTTGCTACAAGTTGTATGTAAAGATTCGTTTGTTAAGATAAAAAAATTTATTCGCATGTACGCTGATTAATTAGCATTTAACTTTGTTCTGCGAAAAACAGACAAATGTTGGACAATACTTCATCAAGAATAGTTTTTAATGCAAATTTCAACCCTATTGAGCAAGCACAAGCATTTCCATAACTTTTTCATAATCAAACATGTTCGTATATCCAATTCCGTACAAAATTTGATAATACCAGCGTAACAATAAAATCTTTTTAAAGAAATAATTATATTTCTTAAATTAGATTAGATTCTTTAGATTATTGTGTATCTATTTTATATTAACAGATGTTTTATTTAATTTGTTTGTTAGTCTGTGGAAAAGACGCTAGTTTGGTTTGTCTGTTTGCGAAGATTTTTTCGTTAATATACATTCTAAATTGATTATAAAAGAAATAAGATAAAAGTGAATTTCAAGTAAAATAACAAACTCTAAATGTTGTTTCTTAAAATACAAAATTTTTGCAACACATTGAGTTTCATTCATCATATTTATAAATCATTAAGACTAATAATACCCGTTATTATTGTACACTACTGTACATATTTATGAGGTCTTCGAGTGATCTGCGATTGATGGTCAACCATTCATCAGGCGCAAAATCTGTCAACGCGAAACCTTTTGTATCGCTTTTCTTTTTTCCTAAGAATGATGAATTGGCTTCTATTACCCCTTGAGACAAGGGTAATATAAATATTTACCACTAGATAACGCTGAATTAGGGATCCCTAAATGTATTTACTAAGTAATAAATGAAAAATAATAATAATAATGTTTACACACCAATGCACCACAAATAGAACAAATTTATTCTATAAAATGTGATTATTACACTTATTTTTATTTTAATGGAACGGGAGGTAAAAGAGTCTGGAACTTTGAATAAAGTGATAACCGCCGCCAGGGCTATCGGATGTGTTGCCGACCTTTCATGATACGGTCTTTTCTTAAAGGCTCCTAAGTTAAAAAACGAATCGGTTGTAAAACGCAAAGAACGAAGTACGAGTAAAGGGTCAAAAATCCATCCATTAATGAATCCAAGAAAAATACCTGAACATAAACATTTTCTTTAGATGATATCATGACATCTGCCTTGTAAAACAACATACAAGCCAGGTCACAACGCAACCACCGCCCTTCGACACCTGTGATGACAGTTGAGAGTGCTTGATATTCGAACACAATAAGTCAATACTGGAATCGACATTTAACACGATACGGCAATTGTGTCATACATAAACTGTAAATAAATGTATGAGGCATTTATCATTTTGCAGGCAGAATATTAAGGCAATCGTGTACATTTATTATGTAAAGCTAAAAATAATAAAAAATTAGTGGCGCTACAACCTTTATAGGGTTTTTTTTAATTTAATAGACAAGTAGGTGATCAGCCTCCTTTGAGTGTAACATGCCGTTGAGGTCCCGGTAGAATGCGGCCTCTGTAATGCGGCTTTGTAGGAACTACTCGAGGTTGTTTTGGTGGGTATTACTCACCCAGTCTCTGAATAGCAGAGATTTTGGCGTGGGTCGAGTCCTATAGTCCGAGTCCCGAGGATGCGCTAATGCATTTCCACCTCAGACATAAAAAAAAGGTGATCAGCCTCTTCGACTTTTTGGGTCTAAGACATGTCGGTTTCCTCACGATGTTTTCTGTCACCGTTTGAGAGAATGTAAAATGCGCACATAGAAAGTCCATTGGTCCATTCGGGGATCAAACCTACGAACTCAGTGATGAGAGTCGCACGCTGCCACTAGACCAACACTGCTCATTATGTAAAGCAATCTAAATTAAAATAAAAAGCACCAAAGTATGTCGCCTACACTGAAAGAATTCTCTGTAATTACGGCAAAAATGCTTCGTTTAAACTACTGTTTTCCTAATGAAGATAGACATTCCCTGCAAAATGAAACGGCAGCGTTATTTACGTGTGTTGGTTTTATGAAGTTATTTTTAAATTAAAGTATGTATTAACATCTTTGATATCTTATATATATGTATATCGTTCAAACTTATACGGAATATTTACATAACTCGACAATTGTAGTTCTTTTCAGCAATAGTGTTCATAATGTTGTTATGACTAGATCCAATTGTTACCTTTTTATATCCGAGGCCAGCGAAATGTTGCCCTAATAACGACATCTATTGCCGTGAAGTTGATATTTGCAATATTCAGTTATTTTACAAAATTTACTCTCCACAGCCTTGTGTATTAGGAACGTTTTGCAAGAATTAATTCGATTATTAGAAGATATAGAAAGTATAATTACAGTAGTGATTGGGAAGATTATGGTCGGCACCATTTATGTACCTGACACAGATTGGATGAAGTTCTCATTAATATTTGCATCGGTAAAACAGGTATATGAAAAAATTAGAAATGTTTAGTAAGAAGATCAGTAGTAAAAATGTTTTCACCATCAGAAAAACCAATAATTAATCTTCAGTTGATCATACAAAATCAACGCCCATGAACATGGACTCAATGCCAAAGGGCTCGCGATTGCGTTGCCAGCATTTTAAATATCGGTACGGTCTTTTCTAGAAGGACCCTAAGTCGAATTGGTTCGGAAATGCTTAAGTGGGATTCCATATACTGGTGGTGCGCTGCAAAAACTGCCTTATACGTTCAGTTGTCGAACGCCGGACGCCGAATAATACAACTTCGTATTCTGCCTCGATCTCCAATGATTAAACTCATTTGCAGGTAATAATCGGAATAAAAGTAATGATGACTTTATAATTAACTGGCTCGCAGCCATTGCGCCTACACGGCTCCTCATTAAAGCGGTTTTATTATTGGCATAGTTTTCGCACTTCCCACATGGAATATTTAAGTGCACCTCCATTTCATTGCCCTATTTCAAGCTGTTCAAAGCCCTTGTAGTTTGAATGCAAATACTCATAATACGTTTGTTGGAAAACTACGATGGTTCTGTGAAAATCGTTTTTCCGTTTACCTTTAATTAACGAGCTCGATCATGAAACGATATTCGTTTTTCGATATAGGTCATAATTTTTGTTTTTAAATACGGAATTGGCTATTCGAAATCATTGTTTAAAATTGGGGCACTGCTGAAATAAAATTTATACAAAAATATTGAAGATGTCGAGTATTATTTATTTAATTGAATTAAATTAAGATTTAACAACCTCCAATTTATAAAGTACATATCAAATAGAAACTATAAACTATCTTGTATTATAGTTTGGAGTCGGTTATAATTAAAAATGGAATTAATTATTACAGTCCTAAACTGTTTAACAAGAGTAAAGTAATCTTGTATTCGTAAAGACTTTCTGATTCTAGCGTCGGGCAATATAACCTACATCAGTTCATAACTAATATTTTTCTTTGTAATTCCCGTTTGAATATAAATTAAAAATACATTTCATTGCCGGCCAGTCTTTATTAGAAATTTATTAAAAGAATAAAAATACACGGCTCCAGAGATTACTGAAACTCGTCGCAAGTCGGAACATGAATATTATCACTGCTTTGATGGGAATCCTCTTTACTTTTTGATATACCGTTTCAAAGGGAATTGTATTAGATATTATCCAGCGCATTAAGCTTTAGGATTTAGTGTGATCATACTGACTGTATAATTACTAAATGAAAAACCCAAAACAGACCAGTATACTAAACGCGTTTCACTCTTCATGAAACTCGCGCAAATAATAGACAATATTAATTAATAAAAAATAGATAACAATTTGTCTATTTAATCTAAGTTATTGTACTGACTAGTTACTTAGCATTAATCACTCAGTGATAGCAGGTTAACTATGAAATTGACGTGATAAAATTTGAATTTAACAGCAGATGGCACCATCAATCAAAATTGTCGATACGCGTTCTGTAGTGACAGTGACACACACGTTAGAATGGATTTTTATATAGCTGCAATTCCTGTACTTTATCACAAACTGTACGATAGTTTTGTGAAGTAGGTACTGGTATACGCTATTATCTGTCAGTTATTTGTTAACTTAAACACTTAGATTTCGCCTACATTTTATTTTTCTATATCTATTCGTTTATTTAAAAAACTACCAGTTACTATTACGTTAATTATTCGATTTTACGTATTGTTTATGATAAGGTTCCATTTTGTATAATAAAGATATATGCCATAGGCTTGTGAGCGCTTTAGTATGGTCGATTCGTGTGGGGAATTTTTTTGACACTCATGCCGTACACTTTATCTACTTTTTAGGTTTATTACACAGGCGCCAAGGCAAAAAAAACCAAACAACGAAATGAAGAACGCGACTAAACAAGGGGATAATTCAACGAAAGAGAATATTTTGATCTGTAACATCAAACTATTAGTAATTTATCACTTTACTATGGTTATGTGGTAACAATTGGAATTAATTATTAATTTTCAATAGTTAAAGAGACCGCCGATGTGAATAGATCGGTCATGTTGGATATTGTACGGGTATTTCGAATTACGGTACAGCTAACCGCAAATACAACATATAGCTTTATGTTTTTAACCAATCAAGGCAACAGATTAAAATAGGTGACTTGAATTGTGCTTAACCAAACTATCAACCCCAATTTTGTACAGGTAGATTGTGTTTCAATGAAATATTTAACGATTTAATCGCGCATTTATTACTCAAGGTTTCAATTGTTTTACAGCAGTCGCGGTCAGGGAAGGACTGCTTGACTGACTTGCGTGGCCTTTAATAAGAACTCTTGCGTCTTATTTTTGATCTAAAACCAGAAATCTACATAACTTCATAAATTTGATAATTTTTTTTGTGGGCAATGCATTTCCGCACAGAGTGTGGGACTCGCTCTAAAAGCTCTACCCACTAAACCTCTCCCACCAATCACTTCACTGTTGGGGTAACTTGAGATCGCGTAAGCATTCTACCAGGAGACCCCATGACTAGCTGCGACAGCAACCATCTTTCATTGACATCGCCTTACAAGTCTCTAGTCAGTAGGGTTGCAATTTCTTGCACCCAACACGTGTTAAAAGGAATGTCGAATTACTGCCCGCACTGCACTTATAATTGCCATCCTCGGCCTAGAGCGTATTTGCTACCTTCTAAACCTACACAGAAATCTCTATAGTTCGATGCCCACTATAGAAACTCAACCGTGCCCGCCACGTACAGTTTAAGCACTCGCCCGGTACCGTACAACCCTACCAAAGGCCGAGAATAAATTTTAAAACTTACTCTCGAACCGGGATTCGAACCCCACACCCACCACGGCCACATACAAAGACCGTTTGGCTATGAGGCCCCTTAAAGAATTTTCCCCTAATAAAAAAGAGTATTAATTTAATCGACAGGCATTCGGGCACCGAGAACCTGTTTGAGACGGTTAAATATAACAAATTAATATTATGTACCTATGTAGCCAGATCATAAAATTATTAGTTCATCAGATTCTGGATTGTAACTAATTTATTATTGTGCCACCAAAATACGTCCAACAAAACTATTTCAATACTCAATACTCTGATGGGTTATCCATTAGAAGCACTATACGTACACCTAATGAAATGTTACGATTTGATCACTAAACATTAGTTATGCAGAATTAAAAGCTTATTAAAATCTAACCATTTCATTTGATTTCAATTCAACTGCATAATGTGTAGGATAGGGTATCAAGATTGGGCCACATATTTCACTTTAAAGGGATCTTGAAGATAAATCACGAGTCATATATTGGCTTACCTTCCCTAAACGTTAGGGAGAAAAGGCGACATATTTTCACCTTTGATCGACAACTTTCTGACATACACAGATGAACCAATCGGATATTAAACAAATTGATAAAAAATCTGCGATTTTTACGCCTCATTTATTTGGTCTGCGTGAATTGTTTTTTAGTTAAGTTACAAAACGTGATACGTTTTTAATAAAAGTAATTAATATTGAAACGTAACAAAATAATAAGGAAATGATAGGATAGGATTAACGCTTATTGCCGTTTTCTTCTATTGGCTAATTCAATTTACTTGGCTATTCAATCCGCTCAAGAATAGTTTTTAACGCAAATACGGACTTTAAAGAACATTTTAAAACTGAATACCGAACAAATGGTTCGTGCTTGAAGAGATATTGACTTCACAAAATTAGAGATATTCTATAATAAATTTAATAGTTAATACACACCAATTCCTCAGGTGATCCCGGTTCCTTCATACCATTGCTCTTATCCACGCTCCCCGTCTCTGTAACAAACATAAAATCATTAAATACTATCACAATGTTCGTTCCCATACTCCTCCGAAACGGATCGACCGATTCTTATGAAATTTTTAATGCATTTTCAGTAATTCTGAGAATCGGACAACATCTGTTTTTCCTCCCCCTAAATGTTAAGGGTTGTCCCACCCCTAAATTTTTATTTTTTAGACAAAACTTTTTAACATGTTTTTATAATACAGCATACAAAAATACATACAACCCTTAATTGTCACCCCTTTACGATCAACCCCTATTTTTTATTATAGTAGATAGTTATTTTTATTGAACTAAAAAAATGTTTCCTAGAAATAATATACATGGCAAAACGACGTTTGTCGGGTCAGCTATACATAATAATTAACACTGTCAAGTAATGTAATAGATGTGCAAATGTGGTTTCTAGGTTTTTAACAAGCAAAAGTAAAAGCGCGAACTTTGCCCTACCACGCACAATGTGGCCAAGATACGTGCCGAGACTAATACAATGATAATCGGTGTTTGAGCATATTTTATTTATTAGTTTTCCACTGCGGCGAAACACGATAATAAATACAATATTTTTCATGCAAAGACCAATCGTTAGCAGGTTAATTAAAAATTAATTAAAAACGTGAAGCGGCTGCATGCGAATTAATTGCATTTATTCAGTGACATTTAATTTTAAGGGTAAAACTTTGCAATCTACTTTTATTAGTAATTTTCGTCCAATGAAAGATTTGATTGCTATGTAACGTAATGAGCGCGTACACTATAATCTTTTAAATTTTCAATAAAGCACGTATTATGATAGAGTATAGAGTACGTAACTCTTCATAGGGCCGATAGATTGATGCATCATTTTTATTTTAAGGAAAGTAGGTAATCAGTCAAACGTCTATTGTTTTGACTAAGACACGCAGGTTTCTTTGCGATGTTTTCCTTCACTGTACGAGAAAGCGTTTATTGTATACATACAAAGATTTAAGGGGAGAGAATGGCACGCTAAGCCACTGTACTAACACTGCAAATAGATAAAATAATTTACTAACTGGTCGTCTCGTTATGCTTTTATTGCCCTCGGATTCGTTAGGAGATCCTTTATAACGATACCACACACACGTAACGTTAAAACCGTCAAGAGAATGTAACTGCATATTTTTTCTAATCTCTATTAGATAAGTTCCAAATAACCATACAAAAATCAAATATTTCCTTCAGTGTAGACAAACAAAGGTATATAACATTATAACAATACTCAGCGATTGCCTATAAATCAAATAAATTGTAGAACAAATTACATGGCTCCATTTTGATGTTCATATATTAACTGCATAGTAATTTCTGGACATTTAATTAATTTTGCAGATGAACCAAAATTGCACTGCGCAGTGATATTGAACGATTTATGTTGATTACAATTTAAATTATTCTAAAATGGATATCGTAAGAGATGCTTATTATAAACCGCTATCTTCAGAACTAACGATAGTGAAACTAATCTTGAAGAGTTTTTTTTCGTGCCTTAATTAAGTGATTTATGCCTTGCGTGAAGTAAATTATTAATTTCCTCGTTAAAATCTCAGAGTATAGTCTTGACAACATACAAGTCGTTTTTTTAATTCATTGTAAGATAGCCTCAGTTGGTCAATGTTCAGGGAGGCTAAACAATTGGTAGAACTTCAAGTCATCTGATGCAAAAAGTTTTCGCGCGAGAAATGTCTAACTCTAATAGTGTTTTGTAAATTATGTATTTATTGGCGAGCTAACAGGGTTAAAAGTCAGTCTTAAAAAAACGTAAGACTAAAATATAAAATGTGTACATGATATCTTCAATCTATCTTCAATTCTATCAAGCTTAGTTTCTACAAAAACAAAAATAAAATAAAAAGATTTATTAACCGTGCTTGTTTAATTTTGTACGTTAAGAAGAAGAGACAAGGTATATCTATCGCCAACTTGTGTTCATTTACAATTCTACATATACCTGGTATAACACCGTTCGCACTGAGTAAAGTTCGTCGGAAAGGTGGAAGGAAAGACGTTCTAGCATATTGACAAATATGTCAAATAAGTTATGCTCCTCTAAACAGATCTCCATGTGCAGTAAACGACGCTTTGAGGACTTGCGAGGCTGACCCATTTTATGAGTCTTTATGTCTTCAGGCATAAGATGCTGCAGCCATTATTCCGTCACCAATAACAAATGCAAAGAAGAAATATATTTTTAAATTGCATATTTGATGTAATATTTGTAATTCTTTCATGTATTTTATGATAATTTATTTCCTCTTTTATTATGGTAATATTTCTGTCCAATGTTGTGCATGTTGATGCACATGCATGTATTGTTATTTGTATGTTGTGTGCTATCTGTAAGTGTCTGTATGTATTTTGTTAGTGTGCCTTTTTAAAATAAATAAATAAATCAAAGTGGTGTGGTTATCTAGCCGAAAGAATTATATTTTAACCCAGAACGACTAACTTATATGTCATGTCATTTAACCGCAAAGTTAGCGAGAACTTTTAAACTTTTTTTCCTTTGATCGTTCAATTAGCCAAATTTCCAAATATTTTTCTCGCTAAATTAACCACAGTTGCAGTATTATGTCAGCCACTCTATCAGATTGAAGGGTCACGCGCACGTAAGTTGACATCGTTGACACTTTAATGATAGTTTATGCATCGATAAAATCTATATCGCTTTCGAAACTTTCGCTATCAACGATTGGCTACCGTAAAATTTGAACCCACGTTTGACTTATGTAAGGTCCCTTTGTTACTTTTACTTTTTTGCAATCTGTAAGCTGATATTTCGTCAAACGTTTTAATTGTCTAATATTTGGACGGCGGCTCTTGCGTAGGCTAAATTAACAAAATCTAATTTTTCGATCTTTTTAAAAATAAAACATAATACTAATACAATTACATTATTATTAATAGTTAAATTTCGATTCATATACTTATCTTTATTTATTCTTAATAACACTTTCGACGTTTGCACTTATGGCCGCGCTGAGACAAAAATAGCATTAGAAATGGAGTCTTACAAGTGCCTTCAAGTCTCCACTTCTAATATTTTTTAAATATTTTGTAAGGTCCTATTTCTCCCTAATATCCCCGTTTCTTAATTGCTGTTCTACTTTTTCTTGCCAATTTGTTTCTAACATATAATGTACCCTACTTAAATGTATCCTTTATGATAGTTATGTCTCATGTTAGTGAATTTTATTCAGAAATATATTAAATTCCTTTTAAGTAACAAATGAATTATGAATTGTTCTATCTTTCTTAATTAGAGCGTAGACTTAATTTGAGAAATCAAAAACAATGAAATTAGACAGATTTCGTTTTTATAAATCGTACCTTTGTTATTTATTTATATTGTTATATATACGAAGTGCATGAGGTAAGTTATATTATAATACCATATTGGTGATAGTTATGTTGGGCTTTATGTGTATAGCGGGTACAGACCACTGCTTTATTCCTCCCACCTTAATATCTAAATACCTAAAATTGCTTTCCATTCAATGGTTTCCCTATTTAGTAGGCACGAGATAAATTCTCATCGACAATCAATCGAAATACCTTTACACTAAACGGACATCTGACACTCATAACACGTTTTCACGACCTGACAATGTTGCCAGATAATTACAGTTTTGGAGATTGGGCGATTGCCTCATAATTACAGGCAACTAGCGCCCACGGGTCACGCGAATTATGTATCCGTCACTGTCATGGCAACACTGTTTATCATCAACCAAATTATGGCTATGTGTAATTGACAAAAAAATTAACAATTCATGCCAATGGGAAATAGGTTTTAAGTTTAATCGTTTTTTGTTTTAGTCGCGGGTCAACATAAAATTTGACGTTGACATTAGAGCATAAAATTTCGATATTTTATGTTGTAATTAGAAAAAAACATGGCATGAAAAAGTTTGCTTTTGTATTTTGGACACCGACTGAAGGCTATTTTAAAAAAAATCGTTATTTATAGCGGCAACATGTGAACGTAAAAACAGCACTCCACAAAACATAATTTTTTTTTAATGAGTATTGGTTTTTTTTTATTATTATTCTTACAATCACTATCACACAAACAAATACCAAAAGTTTATACCAAAAAAATATATTTTCGTCGTTGCACTGTAGGTACTTGAAACGACAAGTACAGTGAAACGACGAAAACCTAGTTCGTATACGACTACAAAGTAATTTGAAGTTGTGAATGTCAGCAGCCATTTTTATCGACGTCACACAATTATTATTCTACAGTATCTTTTTAATACAATATTAAAAATAATTACAGATTTGCGATCAGAATAAAAATATATATAATGTTCTGGTTTTGAAATGTAAGAAAGTAACGCTAATCATATTTTTAAGATGTACAAGTTTTTTTTCGTCCTATTTTAATTATTATTTTCTATGAATAAAATAGGTCTCAAGACAATATTAAAGACCAGGTGTTCATATGAATACCAAGTTTAATAAATAGCTTAGCTAATAATAGGCTCCTTACACAATTACAATGGTTTACTCTCTCATTATCATGTATGTAGACTGTTTGTCTTTTATTTAGCTAGCAATGTTAAAAGACTTAATCAAATGCTTTTGTGGAATGCATAACTTTTTACCAAACACTTTCACATCATTTTATAATTAAAATTTCAAAGAACATTCATACGCAATATTAGGAGTTCAGATAAGTTTAAATGTTTTAAAGGAACTTTTTTCTTTTAATAACAACTTAGTTTCCAAGAGCAATATAAATGGATTATCTTTAACCCTCCTTAAAATGTGAGGTAGAAAATTCAATGATTGAGAAGTAAGTGATTTGAAGGAGCTTCAATTGTATTTAACTAATTTCATTTTCTAATTAATAATTAATTAAATTATTTTGTGCTTTTTATGGCATTTTAAAGTCAGTTTTATTTTGAAAGAATATGTATGGGATAGTGTGTTAAAGCAAACGAATATATCTAACAGATAAACAAGTAGAAGCGTAGGTGTTAAACCTGTTTCACGTAAAAGTTAAAAAAATATGTTTTTAAAGTACGACACATTGATTTATGTACTAACAGGTTTTCAAGGAAATTCGTTTCTTACCGATAGTGTGGTTTTTAACAATAAATCCCAAAACGTTCAATTAAACCCATGTTCGAGATTTTTAACTGTTATTTTTTATCTGTGTACGAAAGTTACCATAGTCAAAAATTTGGAATTTATTAACGAAACTCCAGGTATGATTTGTATACGTATATTTCATACGTCTAAATATGTCTAAAATTCTTTTATTCAGCACTAATTAATGAATCAGTTTATTTACCAGTAAAAGCGCACGGATGGGGCTCAAATATAAAAGTTGGGGTTCAAAATATAAAAGTTAAAATATCATATTTCACATGTGAAGTTGAAAAACTGATTAATAAAAGCAGTAAGTGTAACTAATAAACTTTTTATCAAATGATTGTCAAAACTGTCAATTTTAAAAATTCCAATGCATTCCAGTGAATAGAAACACAAAAAGCAAAAAAGCGCGTGAATATTTTTCTTCCTAACGAGCATAAATTCCATTGGCATTTTATGCAGTGCTTTGCGCTTGAAGCGTACTGAGTTTGCCGCGTCAACGAGTAAATTGGTCCGTTCAAGTTTTTTTGACGTGTGACTTGTTTCTTTTTATAAATAGCGGCAGTTATCTTCATACAAGGATATCGTGTGGCGGGAGATTTATTTCTGGGTGAATTTTAATAAATACCTATCGACAGAAATGCTTCATCTCAAAGTAATACAGATTCTGTAAGTTTAGCCGGCAGCAAATTTACAATATTAATTAAACGATCCCGTAGGTAAATACAATAACTACATTAATTAAGTGTAATTTTGATTAATTCAATTTTATATTCATATCGGATTTTAGTGTTTATTATATAGGATATAACGAATATTTCAAATAATAATTAAATCGTGTATATTATGTAAACAACTAAATCAAATTTAAAACGTTCGGATCCTGTGAAAGTGTTTAATGCTGGATGATTTTTTTGTTACCATATTACACAGTGCAAGTTGCAGTCTTTATAAAGCTTGACTACTCATATTCCAAGGAAAAAAACTCAGACTGTATTTAAACAACAATAATTCGATCTGAAAACATTATATTTCAAGTCGGTAAAAAATCCGCATGTGCCAGCCAGTTATTTCAAATAGAATAAAATGAAAACCTGTTTCGTGTTCCGGAATGCTAGACGCGTCAAAAACATGAACAAAAAATTAAGAGGAATCCGTAATAGGCCGGCACGAGCTACCAAAAAGGTTATTTTAATTTAGCTATTTTAATTATACAGTTTAGAATTTTATTTAAACTGTTACATTTAAAATACCTTTCGTTTTACTTTTTAACCTTTCAAAAGCAATGTACGTACTTTACAATATTAATTAAATACGTAATTTAAGCGGTTTTATGAAACTGAATAGGTGAATAGCTGTGTTTCTATAAGGCTAGGCTTATGCTTGACTGAGTTTGAACGTGACTTTTGTAGATGCTCCAGATCAATTTGGACCTTGCGAATAATATATACAGACTACCCATGAATTATTACAAGAGTGTGTAAATATTACTAGAATCTGGCTCATGAAAGATTTTTTTTTTAAATTAAGTCTTTATCGTGCAATCAGTCAGCTAGACTATGAGCAGATGTGTTGAGAGCTGTTAAACGTTCAGAGCAAAATCTCCATCGAGACTGCTCCTCTCTTTCAACCGTGTCTATCAAGACTTAGGATTTGTCGCCATTCAATAAAAGATAATTGAATTATTTGAAAACTTTCGGATGGCAACACAGAATGTCATTGAATTTCTTAGGTTAGTATGATTTATTGTCTTGATACTTCATGCAATTACTCTTTTTATTTTTATTTTATATTTTTTCCGAAAAGTTAACAAAGTTGCCTAAATTGTTTGTTTTATTTGATAGAATATTTCGTTTCTTTCGCAGGATATGATTATTCCGAATAAAATTGTGTTTTATTATAAATATAGTTTTAGTTTTCTAAGCAATGCTGGTTTTAAGTACAGTAGTAAAAGACTTAATACGTATAGTATTTAATTTCATAGAAATACAGTTACTATCAATGTAAAAAATAATGAATAAAATCAAGTATCAAGTAAGTTTAATCCACAAAATATATCAAACTTTTAGGGATACCATACAAAATTTTAATTTTTTAATTTTACGCGCTTTTTCGTTATCTTCTTTCATTAGCCAGACTCTTTTCTTTTTAACTACATCTACTAAATACGTGGATGGGACGGATATCCAACGTGACCAGAGTATCACGAGAGAAGGCTGGCAAGAAAGTTTAAAGTGACTCGTCTACTGTCATACTCTCTTCACCAATGCATCATTAAGTTATTGTCAGAAATCGCAATGGCATCTATGACTATCACCCCACTTGGGATTTGATCCCGAGACCTCATTCTTATCCGTGGAATGTGCTAACTACTAGCCACTAATGAGCCGGACTTTATATATATAAAATCTTCTTTGGGTGTGTTTCTAATTAAACTCCTAAACGGCTCGACCGGTTTTGATGATATTTTTTGTGTGTTCAAATGGATTCGAGAAGGAAAGAAATCTTTTTTGCCCTTAATCCGTCCGTCCATCTGTTATTATATATGTATATATAGTTTACTTAGTATAAGTATAGTGTAGATTCTATATAAATTAAAAAAGTAAAGTTTACTATTATAAAGAAAAGAAAGAATTGTAGATATAAATATTTATATATAGATTATATGTTTTATAAGCGTTTCCGTTACAATTGCAGTTTTAGAATGAATTATATAGTTCATTTATTCTAAAATGGTGATGTTTCGAAAAACTTTATTTATATTATCTGAAATCGCAACGAAAACCCTTATAAGACATAAAGGAAGTTCCCGTTTCTACTTAGTAGATTACAAAAAATAACAAATTGCCATCATTTAGCTGCTAGTAATGTCTCGGCGTTTTATCAAAAGAATGTGTGAGTACCCTTAATAGTTCTACTCAAGTTTCAAGTTTTTATTAATTGAATCAGTGAAATTAGATCTGTATTTATACGTATATTATCTTCATAATACGCTGGTTATTAAAAAGATAATTGATGGAATAGAAAATGCCAAATTAGTATTCTTTAAACTTCAAATTAATATCTAAATATTTATATTATATAGCCGACATAAATAATAGAAAATTATACTGTTGTAACAAAAAAGACAAAAATACATAGTCGATTATACCTATGTTATTATAAGTAAAATGAAATTAAAATTATATTTCATTAAAATTTAATCATATATTATTATTTGATAAATAGTATACAAAAACCATTTTTTTTTATATAACAAGAGGCAAATGGGCAGGAGGCCTGATACCGCCGCCCATGGACACTCACATTGCCAGAAGGCTCGCAAGTGTGTTGCCGCCCTTTTAAGAATTGGTACGCTCTTTTGTTGAAGGAACCTAAGTCGAATTGGTTCGGAAATAGTTCACTGGGTTCCACATAGTGGTGGTGCACGGCAAAACTGCCTTAGGAACGCTCACTTGTGGAACGGACGTCAAGGTGATACGGATGGTATTTTGTATTCTGCCTTGGCGTCCCATGATGAAACTCAGCTACAGGTATTGGTCCGAACAACGCCCTTGAACACTCTCCATGCGGTAGATACGAGGTACCTATAACGCCCCATCTGTGGTAACTATGTTTTTCTAATCGTTTGATCTAGTCTATGCCTCTATCTTTATGGACAAGATATTGCAAACATATACTGTTGAAGGATTGCTCACTTAATCAAAGAAAAAAGGTATTTTTTATATTTATATATATATATATATGTAGCTCATAGGAACATTCTTAAGAATGTCACTGATCAAGTTGACGTCATAAATATGGATTTAAAGGGACGACTTTTTAAAGCTTTATAGGACCTACGCGTGCGATGACAACACTAGCTATTTATTGCATCCGGTATCTCCATGGAGTCTTCTGTGGGGCATAGGACATATTTTTATGTATCTGTACAGTTGTTAACTTTATGAAGAGTTGTATAGGGCCCGGTCAACGGTATCGTAGGTACAAATGATAAAGTTGATATATAACGAGTATATAATAGATATATTTAAAGGTCGTAGTGATTGGGATACGTAAGGGAATGCTTAGGTCGTTTAGCCATGTAGAACGGATGAATGAGACGTGGCTTACAAGTATGTATACAGGGCAACCGTAAATGGTGAAGTCGCTTTGGGTAGGCCTTGTGAAACACACTGGATCAATTCTAGGATGTACTAGGAACAGGTCAAATATGTCCATAACCGACAAGTATGTATGGTGAATGTCATATAAGTGTATCAAATCATATATGTAAAAAATCGAGTGTAGGTACTCCTCCCTCAAAGGCCGGCAACGCACCTACTAAAAATGAGTGTCTATAGGCTGCGAAGACTGCCCTTTTTGGTCGTCCCGCAAGCTCGTTTGCCCCCCTATTATATAAAAAAAATGAAGCGACAGAGATATGTCAGGGTCGTAGCAAGTGGAGATCTATGTTCATGGCGTTAATATACGAATTAAAAATAAAATATATTTTTAACTGTCTACACGTTTTGGCCATCGACACGTCCAGGTATGTGTGTCAATCCCACCCTAAATACACTAAAACCAGTTACCGTGTTCGTGTGTGTACAAACACCAATTAAGTCTTTGTTAAAAAATATACTTGAAACTATTATGGACACGAGCCATTATTGAATAGATGTTGCTTTATTTATTAACACCACATTAAAATTTACATTTCAATGTCTTAAATGCTTCGAATGCACCATTGTTCGAACTCTATTGATAAATACCTGAGTGTATTTCTATAAAAATATATGATTCTTTCATTTAATAAAAGCAATAATCGGAGACCTTTTCAAAGTATTTAACTCATAAAGTTTTTATAATGTGTTCGCAGAATGAGAGAAGTACAATTTAAAGAATTTGCAATTAACTTTCATATGTATTATTTGTAAATAACATAAATATTACATTATATAGACTCCGAGTTGCCGGCGTTAACAGAATTGTACACTGTTATTTTTAAGAATGAAGTCGTTTTTGATTATTAAAGTACCATTTTTTTATAGTGAGTATATGTATATGATATATATAGCAAACAACAATATGTCATAGTCACACGCTGGTAGCCCAGAGGCGCTCGTTATATGTATGATTTTATTGGAAAAAAGAAAGAGTAAATTTGAGAAACAGTTGATTAATAAAGTTTCACGACTAGACTATGTTGAAGCGACCAACTCAGTGTGGCTTATGTATTCAACTTAAGGCATTTAACATTCCATTTTCGATTATGAATATTGCAAGCGGCTACTTATACATTAACCCATGTTAATAAATAGAAATATCGATTTCATTTTAGAAAGCGTTTTGTATTAGCTACGGAGCTGCCGCCTTTTGAATGTATAGGGAGGGCGGGGCTGGTACTAACAAATTCTGTATTATGATTTATATTTTCGTTGATAATAGACTTTTTCGTTTCATTTTTTATTGAAAACATGCTTTGGTTATTCATATGATATTAATAACAAAAATCATCAGGTATGTAAGTGAAATTAGTCTGAGAAATTTTTGCAATGTATGGTGTTAATTAGATCTTAGAGCGTCCACTATATCGTTCTGGCCTATACAAAATGTTTCGATATCCTAACATTACTATTTAATATTATACTTATCCCTAGCAACACTCTGATTTTTGTTATCAATAAAAACAAGTTTTTATTTAAAAAAAAGGTTTTGACTTTATAAAAAAGGTTGGGATTAAAGAAGAAGTGAAACTTCAAAGAGGAGAGACCGATATAATTTTTTTTCCTTTCATCTAGGTTTTTAAAACTCCGGGGTCTCGGGGGTCAAAATTTATTGGCTAGGACGCACCGTTTCCGAGATATTTCAATCTAAAGCAAAATGTCACTTGAATGAAATGGAAACACGCACAAAACCAGAATAAACCAGTTTACGCTGTCCGCAGGTGCCACGTATCCGGCGTAGTCGCTTGGTACTGTTAGAACATAAAGCACACATTTCATTCAAAAATTATAATTATTAGTAATTGTTAAATTTTGTATTAATTAATGTAAATATTGTTGAAGTTTTAATTGTGTGTAAGTGTTGAACTTTATATTGTTAATTAAAATGCTCCATTTAAACATGGTCGAGGCAAGCCTTTGACTTCTCAAACTAAGAAGTTTGACGTTGTACAAATATTTCGAAATGAGTGTAATAACAACCGAGCAGTATTATGACTCCCACTCAATTAGTTGCTAAATCAACGGGAATTTCAATAGCATCCGTCAGAAGTAGTATCAGAAAGCAAATGTCGACCTTCAGATCAGGAAGTAACATTTAAATCTCCTAAAAGAAACCGAATCGTAAACCTACAATAGTAATGATAACTTTGATCAGAAGTTATCAGAAGAACAATTCATGCTTCCACATCACAAATAAAGAAATTCCTTTGAAAACTTTGCACGCAAAATTAAAAGAAATATCGATTAAAAGGTTGTGTCAGCACGTTACGAAAACACTATGTCATAGGTTTTAATTGGAAGCAAACAGAAGATAACCGGAAACTTCTTATGGAAAAACACGAAATTAGATACTTGCGAATTAATTATTTGAGAAAATTGCTGAATATCGTGAACAACGCCGACCAATTGTTTACACCGACGAAACATATATACATACATCACATACCCTCTCGAAATCTTGTCAGATGGAAGCACTTCAGGTTTGAAGCAACATATATCGAAAGGCAACCGCTTAATATTGTTCTCCGGTGGGGATGCTTTATACCATGATTGTTTGTTTAAGCCAACCAAAATGGAGATTACCACGACAATATGAACTATGACACTAAGGTGGATTCAAACTCAAATACCCAACTTACAACCAATAGTTTGTTGTTGTTGACAACGCACCATATCATAACTCAATACAAAATCCTGCACCGAATAGTAATTCTAGAAAACAGCAAATGATTGACTGGTGACATTGCGAAACATTGAGCATTCATCCACGTTGCTTAGCCTCAATTATTGAACTGATTCTGCAAAACAAGGCGAGATTTGTAGAGTAAGATAGACGAAAATTACGACAGACGGTCATACTGTGCTGCTTTACCACCATACCATCCGGAGTTTAATCCTATAGAAAATATATGGGGATAGTGAAAACATATGTCGCAAAAAGAATTCGCAATGAATATGAAGGTTAAATGTCATACTGAAGAATGAACGCCATAACTGTAGAGGAATGGAGAAAAGTTTGTCTGCATGTTTGAGGAGGAAAACAAATATAGGGTAGAGACGCAGCTTTAGACACAATATCAGAACGAATCATAATTAATTTAAATAATTCATCTGATGAAGAGGATGGGATGATTGTAACTGGTTGATAATTATTAGAATAAAACATTTATGGCCGGAGAACACCTAATTCATACACTCTTCACTGAAGTGAAAACCGGCATTCACTGTGTAATATTGGAACTGGCTTATCTGCCTCATCGTTCCATGATTACAATATGGATACAATTTTCACGTCCGTATTAGTACGTATCTTGGTAGAGTGTACGCATTTGGTGTCTCCAGCCACAACGTATATTACCTTTAAAAAAATAAAAACTAAAAATAAATTTTTTTTATTTGCTGACCATACACTACTACAAACGCAAAAATTTCTCCAAGCTAATTTACCTGTAATTCTTAAAAGAGAGCCATGAAAACCAAAAGTCATTTGTTAATATATACCCCGCATGTGGGGCGAATATTAAGAACTGGGGTAAGTATTAACGTAAGGGGCAATTAATAACAGAACTTGAATTATATCAAATACTCAAATAAAATGTCACTGAAATTAATGAAAAAGTTTTATTGCCTTCAATTTAAACTAATTATACTTTTTAGATAGGAACTGAAAGAATATAACAAATTCTTTTAAATCTACACTTAATAATAATCATTTCAGTTTGAATAGTTTTAAGCCTAAAAAAATTAAACAATATTTAAACTTAATCTTTTAAAGTTACTTACTTAAACTTAAACTTTTAGGTTCAACATCTTTAATTTCTTAATGATAGAAAAAATAGTATTATTTATAAATCTGTTACGAACATTTTTTTAAATAGTTTAAACATAATAATTAAATAAAAGTCACATAAACATTTTAGTATCAGTCTTAAAAACCTCTATGAGTTACCTTAAGCAATACAGTATTTTAAATCTACTTGATATTCATCAACAAATGTCACAGTGTTAATACTTTTTAGTATGAACAATTTTTAGTCTTTAGGTATATTAATAAGGTAACTAGTTAAATCAGTCTTAATCTAATTTGTACTTAAACTTAGACAGGAAATAAGTACTTCAAATCAGGCAATAATTAATAGAATAGATTTCTTTCATCTGAGAAAAGTTGAGGCATATATTTTCTGTATACCTCTAATAAGGTGATATGAGCCATCCTTTGATAAAATACATTGTATCCAGTCAAGTCAGATTCTTCATTATAAGACTCGGCACAAACAAACAAAAGCAGGTATCTTCTTCACTAACTCTGCAGAATATGCTTCTTAACCTTTTCTACTTCCTCTCCTTTTTCCCTCTTACCCTTATTTTTTTTCAGTAGACTATTTTTACTTTTTTGATGATTTTAATTTTGCTTCCTCCTCTAAGGCCAATTTTTCGATATAGTGAAATGTTGATTTTTGATTTGTTTGTTGAAGTAGGTTTGGAAGGGTATTTTTAGTTAAAACATTCTGTGTGTATTTGAGGGAGACGGTTTTATTGATGGTACTGTGATATTTATCATAACCTCTGAAAACTTATGTCAATATCAGGCATTATAAAATTATTTGAAGATTAAATTAGTGATACTTTTGAAGAAATATCTCAGCTGAAGTTTGGAAGAGTATTTGTGCGATCATAAAGTTTAAATAGCGTTAGTAAAATATCTATATAGAAATCTCTATTTTTACCAGAACTTCTTCAGCTGCCACTCAAATACTTTTTGAGACGAAGACCCCTTGTACTCTTCCTTTTGTAATTTCTCATTCTATAAAAACGTACTTTTTGCAAAAAACAGTCGTTTAATAACACATGTTAATACTGACCCCACCCAATTTTTAACCCCAGGTCACTTTTTATATTTTTAATAGAAAATAAACTAATCAAAATAATTAGAAACAAGTATAATATTTTAAAATCAATAAAATACAATTCATTTAGATTAACTTTGATTAAATTTAGCGTAAAAATAAATCTTAAATCAATTTATTAGAATACAAAAAGTTTTTTACTTCAATTAAAGTTATTAAAACTATCATAGCGACGCGATCGATCTAGTTAGGAACTTCGCGTTATTCTATTATTCTAACCGAGCCTCATTTTTTTATCACTTCAGTTTGGGGGTATAAGTTGTTAATTCTTACTTTAACGCGCCCCTACTTATAATCAAACAAGAAAGTGACGCAAAGAAGTAGCTACATATATTGTAGCTTACGTGTTGTTTTTAAATTTCTGTGTAGGATATTTGTAGTTTCGCAATATAAGAAGAACAAGGAAATATAGACAGCAATAAGTGTGAAGTTAGCCCTAAATGCAACGCCAATTCTAAAAGGATTAAAAACACAATAAAAGCTTATACTCGCGCCAATTCACTCGGTGGGAAAAAGCAAATATTACACAATGAATGTTACAATATGACTCGGGAACAATGTCGTTGATGAATCAAAACCGGTGCTGTTTTAGAGATTACACGCAGCTAAATACTTTACTTATTTAATAGCATTCAGAACTAAATCAGTTAAACTGCTGTAACTAAATCTAATAAGATACTGTACTTTACACTTTATGATCTCTTTTTATAAAAAATAAAATAAATCAGTGGCGCTACAACCTTTTTCTGGCTTTTGAATCTGTTTCATGTTTATTTGTCTTATAGGCAAGCCTCTGCCACACGCCGTCACTATTTGGGTCTAACGCAAACCAGTTTCCTCACAATGTTTTCCTTCACTGTTCGAGCGAATGTTAAGTGCGTACCTACATAGAAAGAATCCATTGGTGCACAGCCGGGATCGAACCTACGACCTCAGGAATGAGAGTCGCACGCTGAAGCCCTAGACCCAATGCTATGATCTCTATATCGCAGAGTTAACATAATTGATAGAAAAAACCGAGTACAGTAAAAGTGTGTAAGATTCAGTCTTTATCGATAATGTACATAGCGATTTCAGAGAACTCTTCGATTCTCATTTTCCTATTACTGATACGAGTAGACTTACACTTCGAGAATTGTTAATTACGTATAATTATACGTAAGGGTAATTTGTTAGGGCACACAAGGATTTCTTTTACCTTACATTATAGGTGATTATGTTAACTGCTAATGCTTAACTCAAGATAACCAGTCCAACTAGTAGTTATAAGTTAAAGCTACCACCCGGTTGGTTCTAATAATACTAATCAATGGATTCCTTTTACGAGTTCTATGCGCTTACTTAATAAATCTTGCAAAGCCGATATGTTATAATAACAAGAGCCTCTGTAGCCATGAATCATGATAGCGTGATATACATGAGATATGTGGGACGTAGATATGTTCCAAAACCCCAATTGTGTATTTGGACATACGAATCAGAAACAATTATTTCGCCAAGAATCGAACTAAAGACACGGTTTTTTATGTAACAGGAGGCAAACGGGCTCACATAATGTTAAGTAATACCGCCACTGGCGACACATGGCCAGAAGGCTCGCAACTGCGTTGACGGCCTTATAAAGCAAAAACTGCCTTAAGAAACGTTCAGTTGTGGAACGATGGACGTCGAGATGATACGGATGGTACGGTCCAATATTTATAGGGCAATCAAAGCGAGAAGCGATATCAATAGCGGGATCAGTAACGGGAACCCATCAAGATTAAGACTACGACGAGTGTTGCTTCACTTTGGTAATCGATCAGCGCACCCTACATCACTAATGTATGAGCCCCTCAAGCTAAATTCCATACGAGAAGGCAGAGTGCAATCCGATTCTACAATTGTCTACTGCCTATTCGCCTGTATCTATGGCCCGCGGCCAGGAAGTAATCTGGCGCGTCTAGACAGCTTTGAAATTCCATTGACTATCAATCGTTTATCAATATGATAAATATGTATTGTATGATCGACGAATCGAAGAACAAAGAGGCATTCGTTTTCAGATTGTACTTTAACAAAACTAAGCTTAGGTTAAAGTACCTTACCAGCAAATGTAAAAAACGCTCATATATTAATATCAGCGATTGGATTATCCGTGAATATTAATTTGCAGTTTTTAAAACATTTTACATGTAATTATTAAAATACCATTATAATAATACTCTCATATAGGTTATATACGTAGGTATTATAAAAAGTAGGTTTAGTATTATTTTTTTTAAGTTTTCGTAGAATGTTACATTAAATCTTCCTTTTTTGTGTTAAGCTTAAGAAAAGTACAGTGTAATATTATATAATTCACATTTGAATTAAGTAAAAACAATATTTATATTGTCTAAAAATATAAACGATAATTTCTAGTTTAAGCAAATAGGAACTATGATATTCGTACCGTGTGAAAATCGTAAAAAATTACTGCATACATAGAAAAGCCATAAAAGGATGCGCGCACGCATGCTCTATCGCCTAAGTAAAAACAGAACGCATCTAGAAATAGCAATTTCTATGTCTAGCTTCATTCCTCCGTCCATTGATCTTCGTTGTAAATATTACTTCGCAATTTATGTTGAAATAACTTCGAACGTGGACTTTACAGTGAACAAATTTACAGAGCAAAGATAACACAAAACAGAGTAAGTAATTTGAAAAAGGATATTGTGAATCGGTAAATAACAGATTTTCACAGTCTTATATAGAACTATTTTTATTGAACAATACTTGTTTCCTCAAATATTTGACTTACGAATGACTGATCATTGGTTGTATATATACAAGGGGGAAGGAGGGAAAGAAAGAGAGAGAAAAAGGAATTGAAATTGGGTGGGGGGAAAAGGGGGGAAAGGGGGGGGGGGGGGGGGAAGAAGGGGAAAAAAAAAAAAAAAAAAAAAAAAAAAAAAAAAATTTTTTTTTTAAAAGGGGGGGGGGGGGGGGGGGGGGGGGGGGGGGGGGGGGGAGAAAAGAAAGAAAAAATTTTTTTTTTTAAAAAAAGGGTTTTTTTGTTTAAAAAAACCCCCCCCCCCCCCCCCCCCGGGGGGAAAAAGGGGGGGGGGGGGGGGGGGGGGAGGGGGGGGAATAAAAAAAACAACACGAAGAAAAAAAGGGGGGGGGCCCTTAAAAAGGGGTTTTTTTTTTTTTTTTTTTTTTTTTTTTTTTATAAACACCCCCCTTCCCAAACAAAAAAAAATTTTTTTGGGGGCCTTTTTTGGGGGGGTTTCCAAATTGCAGAGAAACACCCATATAAGAAAATTGGAAATCATTGTGGAGTAGAGTGTAAATTGACATCAAATAGTATCGTTAGTATCTTTACGTCGTCAGATCTTTTTTGTTATGTTACAGGAGGCCAACGGGCACGGGGCTCACCTGATGTTAAGTGATACCACCGCCCATGGACACTCTCAACGACAGAGGCCTCGCGAGTGCGTTGCCGGCCTTTTAAGAATTAGTACGCTCTTTTCTTGAAGGACCCTAAGTCGAATTGGTTCGGAAATACTCCAGTGGGCAGCTGGTTCCGTATAGTGGTGGTGCGTGGCAGAAATTGCCTTAGGAAACGCTCAGTTGTGGAACGACGTCCGTCAAGGTGATACGGATGGTATTTTGTGGCCTTGACGTCCATCATTGAGTGGCACTGGAGTTGATTTTAAAATAAAACCAATTGAATTTCTCGAATTTAAATATTTTACAACAGTCGTGGTCTCTCGCTTATATGAAATGTTTACCTTATGCTCGTGTACAAACCATATTTATTGTTATGTAGCCTTAGAATATCGTATAAAGTAGTACAGGCCTAGTATTTAGGCGCCTTATGAGTCACAAAGTTTATTGCACTATACATTGTAGTTTTGCAACCCACGTATTCAAATAAATCTGTCGGTGATAACTTGCCCATTGAAAGTAAATCGTCAAGTCACGAACTATTTGCTTAAATGACGTCAGTTAATCCTTCGACAAAAAAAACTTTAGTTTTATTTTCATGTAACTCATGTGTATAAAAATATTATTCTCGTGACGTAAATTTGATTTAGTTCGATGTTTTCGATTGGTTTCTAACAATAGTACAACCAATACGTAACAAAGAATTAGAAAAAAACATACTGAACTTATATTGTAAGAAATAATTTTCGTGTTTGTACGTTTAAATAAAATAATCTACATTGATAGTTAATAAGCAATTATTATGAACCACGACACATACCCTAATAGTCTAGTAGGTTAGAAAATCGATGATCCGATATTATACAAAATAATTTTGCTGGAAATACGAATATGACTAACCTGAAAGCATGTGTGATAGTCATCACAGCTGTGATACAAATAGCACATCCGATGTCCCAACATTATAAGTTTATAAATAGACAAATGCGGACGGACAAATTCTCTTAAGCTAACGAACAACCACAGAAGCATAAAATGCTATAAGCACTATCTGATCCGTAATTAATACAATAATTAATGGTTTACATCTTAATTGGCTGATTATGTGGACAAGGCGTACACCTTAAGCATTCCAGACGGTTGAACGCTTGCACAAAATGCATTTTGTTCGATGTAAATACCCCTTACATATTTAGCATCTTCTTAAATATGTATGTAGTTGATCTTGTTGCTTAATGAAGTCAGAACAGTTTTTTTTAATACTCTTTAATTTTTTAGATTGTTTGTGGAAAGTAATTTTTTCACAACAATCTTCTTCAATTTGGCACTATCATAATAATGCTCATTTCTAACAGAAATCATACGATTTATGACATGACGTTTCACTTTATGTTCTGGCAATGTTTTCATAATCCATAAACGTAAATATAATCAGGAAGTGATAACAATTTCATCAAACGCATGAGAGTTTACAGTGTAACAATGAGGCCTATAAATGGTTCGTTTTACTAAACCAAAGCCAATTTTAAAAAAGAATTAATTACTTTTAATAAGATTCAGGAATCCAGTCTTACTGAAGTGCCTTCAAGAAAGGTACTCGACTTGTTAAAAGGACAATGAGAAGATCATTAAATTTTCTTAAAATGTCAAGATGATGCCAGTCCAAATATCTGTGAACCGGTTATTTAACACGTTAATTGTGAAATATTATTTTAATTTAATTTATTTAATTATAAGTAATCTTACAGCTAACATACATATTATAAAACAAAACACTTAGACAATACAGTAAGCCAAAACAGATTACACGGATAAACAATATATACGAAACAGAAAACAAATAAGTACATTAATATACAAAAATATATAAAAAAACTAAAATTTAACATTTGAAACAACAAATAATACTTAATATCAAATTACTGCTTAAACAAATTCAAAGTCTTCCCGCCTCTTCAAATGTTTCCTCTTATCATCTTTGGTTAGGTGGAAAATATCAATATCCTCATAATTGGTGTCATAGTTAGATAAAACCCGAAACATTGGCGAATTATGCAGGTAATTCGAGTTCGCACGTGGCACATGGAACAATTTTGTGTAACTTGTCGCAAAAGGAGGAGGAATTATTAAAAGTTAAACACTTTTTATATATCATTTTTTTTTTTTTTAAACTCTTCATCTATCTCAATCAGCCTCTTGGCTTTTATCAGATTTTATGGAATGATCAATTGGAACGCAAATCCAACAATTTATTTTTATTCCTCCGTAATTTGTAAACTGTCGACTGGGCAGTTTCGCCCTTTTTAGCCGATACACATGTCCATCGTTTGGGCCCGAGCTAGGGGTTGACGTGTTGCTGAAGTCTCATTTTTGTATCGCACGGTGATTTTTTAATGTCTTCCTCGACAGTGGCAATTCCCAAATTTTTGGACTTCAGTTTTCGTGTTAACCACAGCGACCGCTCATATTTCGCAGTGTTTTGCTTTGTAGCCGCTGCAGGATTTCGATATTAGAGCGGCATGCTGACCCCCAGAGCTGTATCCCATAGAACCATATTGGTTTAATTACAGTTTTATAGAGAGGAGTTTATTGTCTAACGAGTGCCGCATTTCTACCTAATAGCCAGTTCATGCTAGAAGCCTACCAATAGCATGCTCCTTCTTTGGCTTTTATATGGTCTTGCCAGTCAGGCGTCTGTCCAGGTGCATGCCCAAATATTTCGCTGTAGTCCGTTTTGGCAAAACAGCTCTCTCGAGTCACCGGTGAGCACTCTTCTCTTCTTAGTGTGAACGTAACATGAACTGATTTCGCTGGGCTTGCCCGTATCCTCCACTTCTTTAACCATAATCCTATTTTGTCCAGGCATTTTTGTAGTTTTGCGTATGTTCGTTAGGATTTTTATTGCAGGAAAGGATTGCAGTGTCGTCTGCATAGGTTGCAATGACAACATCGTCCGTAACTGGTTGTCGGCTGTAAAGATTGTATAAAGGAATGGACCCAGCACTGAGCCCTGAGGCACTCCTGCTTCTATTTGGCAGATTAATGATAGAAATCCTCACATTTGACCCGGAACATACGGTTTTGCAAATAAGACTTCAGGAGAAGGTAGGCAGTATTGGTAGGTTCAACTTTAGCTTACACAGGAGGCCCTTATGCCATACGCGATCAAAAGCCTGCTGTATATCGAGAAATACTGCTGAACAATACTCTTTTCTTTCTAGGGCTTGCCGTATTGTATGAGTAACACGATGTATTTGTTCCATTGTTCCATGTTGTGCACGAAACCCAAATTGGTGGTCAGGTATTACTTTGTTCTTTGAGTACTGGTTGAAGGCGACTAATGACTAGTTTCTCAAATACTTTTGATAGCAAGGGAGAAGACTAATAGGCCTGTATGATGAAACTTCTGTTGGAGGTTTTCCAGGTTTTGGAACCATGTTTATAATGGACACCTTCCATAGTTTTGGGAAATATTGTAGTCTTAATATTGCGTTAAAGAGGATTGTTAACAGAACGATACCTTTTTTCGGTAGTTCTTTAAGTACTTCTGCGGTAATAAGATCGAAACCGGGTGCTTTTTTTGTTTTAAATTATTAATAGTTTTTTTAATTCTGACGGTTTAACAAGTTTTAGTGGTAAAGACATTTGCTGATCACTATTTATGATTTCATCAAATTCGTCTTCGGTTTGCATTATGTCCGGTTCGTTAGGTGTAAATACATCCGTTAGAAAGTTGGCAAACAGCTCCGCTTTATCCTGTGGTTTTTGTGCCCATTCGCGATTAGCTTGTCTTAAAGGGGGCATGTGTTCTTTTGGCCTTTTTAATGATTTCGTCATCTTCCAGAGTGAATAATCGTCAGCTTTATATGGCGACAATGTCTGTAGTTTATCTTGCAATGTACGATTTTCATTTTCTTTGAGTAGTTCTTTTAAATCTTTTTTGGGCTTTATTCAACGCTTTTTTATCTTGCTGATTCCTGCTGGTATGCCATTGTCGTCTTAGTCTTCTCTTCGCAGCTATAAGATATTTTATTTCCAACGGTATGTCCTGACTTTGTGTTTTAGGTTCTATATATGGGGTCGATAGCCATGCTGCTTTTTGTATAAGATTAGTAACTTGCCAAGCTGTGTCGTCTATGTCATTTTCACTTTTAAGGGGTATGCGTAGGTTAGCATTATCTTCAATGTATTCTCGAAAGGCTTCCCAGTCAGTTTTACGGTTGTATAAAGTCTCCCGTGGTTCTTTTGTAAATAACTGTTGTGCTTAGTGTGCAGATAACTGGTGTGTGGTCTGAGGAGCCATCTAGACACGATTGGACTTTAGTGTAGAGCCCAGATATCCCTTTAGTGATGAAGAAGTCGATAAGATCTGGCATTTTTTTTCGGTCTGTTGGCCAATGGGTTGGTTCACCTGTTGATATTACACTAAGGTTATTACTATCAATAGACTTTTTCAGCTCCCGGCCTTTTGTTGTTGTTAGTCGTGAGCCCCAGAACGTGTGCTTAGAGTTCCAGTCTCCTCCTACAATGTATTTGCAGCCGAGCGTATGGAAAAAGTCATTATACATATGCTCATCTATCCGGTGTCTAGGTGGACAGTACACTGCAGCCACATTGAGTGATCCCTGCCAGTCATCTACAGCTATTATAGCGGCTTGTATGTGCGCATGTTTGAATGGTGGCAGGATATGATGTCTAATGTTTTCCTTAATTATAACAGCTGCCCCAGCATGAGATGTACCATCTGGATGATTAGCATAGTATACATTGTATCCTTTCATTTTTATTATTCTTTGGTCAATCATATGCGTTTCAGTGACCAGTAAAATATCTATCTTATTGTGATTTATAAAAACCTCGACTTCTTGCTTATTTGGGAGTAAGCCATTTATGTTCCATGTCGCGATACGTAGGAATTTCATTTTTGCTGTTGAGCTATTACTGTCGTTAGTAGACTCATAAGAGTCCCTATTTGTTGGATGAGGATGTCAATCTTTTCTGACTGTTTTATTATGATTTGCTCTAAAGAGCTCGTTGGCTGAGTTTGTCTATTCTCTATATTTCGATTCCAGCTACGAGTGTTTGCTGGGCTAGGCCCATTTTCCGGTATGTACGAATTGTTATTATCCTGGTTATTTGAGGATTGTAGTCTATTATACCTGGAGGGTTTTAATGGAGGGAAGTCACCTATTTGGGCTTCAAATGTATTGGTAGGCTTTTATCTACAGGGACTTTTCCTTTTCCTGAGTTAGCCATTTTTCGAGCACGGATCTCCTTATATACTTGGCAGCCTTTATAATTAGCTGGATGTTCACCAAAGCAAAGAGTACAAGAAGCTGGTGTGTTTTTATCCTTTTTTGGGCAATCTGTAGTTTCATGCCCTTGTGCACATTTAACGCACCTATAGGGACGCATACAATTATTCTTAGTGTGACCATATTGTTGGCATCTGGTACATTGGGCTATTTCGGTAGACTTTCTTGGATCTTCTATTGTAACTCTAGTGTGGTAAATATATTGTATATTTTTTTATTTCAGGGTTATTGATACTGGGTTCTACGTTTACAAAGAACATATTTAAGGGCTTCTTATTTTTTCTAGATATGGCGTAAACTATTTCACCGCGTACCATGTTTCCTGTTTTTCAATTTCTTCTATTATAGCTGATGGAGGGGTGGTATAATGCAGGTTTTTTATAACAATCCTGTAGCATTTGTTCTGCTTCTGTGTAAATGTGTGACCAATAAGGCCATTGCTGCGGATAAGTTCTATCAAGTTTTTATATGTTTCAGTTGACTGCGCATAACTCTTAGCTGATCTCTATTAATAACTTTATATGAGTAGCTTTCGTGGGGTATCGTCTTGTTTATAAGTTCTGTTAATTTAGATATATCTTCTATCCCATATAAGATTATAGGCGGTGGTTTGTAAATTTTTTTGGCGTTAGTGGACGAGTCGTCTCTTTCCTTCTCGGTTAGATCTACAGGTAATAGATTATATCTGTTTGAAGTACTAATTGTTACTTGTGATTTTTGGTTAGGCGGTATTTGACTACGCGGTGGACTGTTTGATAGTCTTTTTCTTTTGGGATAGCGGTCTGTTGGGACTCTTTGCCAGGAAGGAGGGGGGAGAAACTTGTTGGTATCATCATTTATTGTTGGTCACAGTCATAAACGGTGGATATCGAAGATAAATTCTTCGAGTCTGTATCCTTTAAACTTCCTACTGAAGACGATCTAGGTCTTGTGTTGAGCAGGCTTGGATGAAGTACCTGCGAGTTAACTTTTCTTTGTGGCACTCATTCTATTACTCCCAGATTGCAGACATTTTTTTTTTTTTAAATATTATTATTATATATATATTTTTTTTTATATTTTTGTTTTTATTATTATTATTTTTTTTAGTTTTCTATATATATGTATGTTAGAAATAAATTAGATATCTATATAAATTTATAAAACAAAAATTAAAAATAATTGATCTTTCAATATCCCATATATAGGTTTGAACTTAGGCCGATAGAAATGTTCGATTCCGGAACACAGCTTATCTGCGACGCCGAGGTACTGTATGACGAGATGGACGAATTACTTGAACAGTTTCTTTCTTGAGTGACGTTTACAAAGAGTGACGTACACAGTACACACATTTAACATCACAGATACAAAGTCATGGTTTTTTCTTCTTTTTGTAGTGATATCAACAAAAATTGACTGATCCTTATTAAAGTCACTTGCACTTGATGCAATCACTTGATTTGTACACGCACTTTTAATTGTTTTAGTCAAAACGAAAAGTCACCGAAATCGAAGTCAAGATAGCACAAATTAAAACGTGATATTTTTCTATTTTTTACACTGATAATGAGGCAGATACGTTTGCCTATAGTATATCTTCTCTGGTTCACTTCAATATTTACTTTTTATTGTGTATTCTCACTTATTTCTATTTTTAATTGGTTATTTTGCGAGGACTCGATATTCAACTTGCGCCTACCCGCAACACCTAATGTAAAAAAAACTATCTAGGATCTAGGTTAGCTAAATGAAATAAATATATGTTAGTTTAAGTTTGACGATTTTCAATAAACACAATGTGTGTGACTTGCTTATGAGAGTAGCAATGAGTAATTCAACAACTGAGCCTTCGATATACAAACATTGGTAGATTCAACGCATCGGGGTCATGAACTATAAGCTTGAACTATCAGCTGATCGCTAGTGATCTAATGTTAGCATGAGCGAGTGTACATTTTGTTTCGCAAGCTTTTCTGACGCTTTATAAGAGCTGTAACTCTCAAACTTAGCTGGGAAGTAAAATTTGACAAAATGTAACGCGCCGCAACGTTTTTATGTACCCAAGTATCGTGACCACCTAGTGACTCTTTATACCTAAAATTTACCATTATGTGGTGTAAAGTACTGGAAAGTCAAAAATAATATGGACAATAACGCGTAATTCAATCCCCGCCCCGCATCGTAACGTTTTACAAAAGGACCCCCTCCCCAAATTCGTTACGTAATACTTGAATGCTCCCTTAGCCTTCTATTAAATATTATTACAATGAAGTTTATCATAGAAGGGTTCACAAGGTTTTTGTAACATATTGAAAAGGCACTTGGTCCTAACAGCTCCGCCTACTATAACATTTAAGTGATCCGAATAAACTGCCGGGTATCATACGAAACAAAAAAGGCTGTACACGTACTTGATCCTAAATAAACACGAAGCGTTCCCGTTTTCCTAATAAACATAGAGGCCTTTGTAATTCAACACCAAAGTGCAATTAACATTCTAGGGTTACGGTTTACGCATTTTTGTTAATACAGTACATAGAATTGAAGACTATGTCTAATTGTATCCGATATATTGTATAATTAAATGTTGCGAGAAAATTGCAGCAAATCCTTATGTTGATACGATATAAGAATAAAGCAGATTTTGGTATTTTAATCGTATAAAAAATCAAACAATAAAATCAATATTTCAAACATATTAGGGTAAAACTCAAAAGTTTAACGCTAAATCTCCACTCCCCATCCTTAATGCCTCCTGTCGGTGTAAACTGTAGGCCCATAACGAGTCGTTATAATATAAATAATGATCCTTAGAAATCAAACAATGATCTAATAACAAATCATTTAATTTTTGCATCAGATATATTTAATCGAAAAAGCTTGCTTGAAAAGGGTCAAAACGTTTAGTAAGCACTGATAGTTAAATATACTGTAATTGTGTGGGTTTCCTAGACAATGAATGAACAATGCCAAGAACAGTGAGTAACTAATGTGTATGTATGTGTAATTGTTACGTCACAATACAATGGATTCGATTATCTCGAATTCGAAAGTGCCGTGTAGAAAGTCTGGTGGCAATTGTCCATTTGTATTTATATAGGCTATAATATGATTGATGGTGTAGATTGCAAAAATATTTTGTCTGATAATTACTGAATCTTTGTACTGAATATTTACGTAAACAGAAAAAACTTTACAATCAAATAAATGCCTCAAAATGTTAAACATTATTACTCTTCTATTATTATTCTACTAAAGTGACAAACGCTTTAACTTTTGCTCAAAAACTGAAATGGCGTTGGGCTGGCCGTGTAGCAAGAATGTCTAACAGAAAGTGGACCAAACGAGTTACAGAATGGAAAGGACCACCAGGCAAGAGGCGGGAGGGGAGACCCTTAGACCGCTGGGAAGATGATCTGAAAAGATCAACTGGCAAAAACTGGCACTCCATAGCACAGGACCGACAAAAATGGACTGTTAATTCATAAATAAAATATATATATATACATATTACTGACATAATCTAAGCTAACCTACAAACAAAATCAATATTTTTGGTTATTGTAATATAGCAACTACCAACTATTGGAAAACAGGAAATAAAAAGGCTTATTATTATTATTATTCTATTGTTGCAATGAGCCTTGTATTCATTAAAGATATGGACCCAAACAAATTACTGATGATAATATTTTACAAATGACGAATGATGTTTACTTTTTAAAAGTGTATTCTCGTTTTAATTGTTTTTTGACTGCGACATCAATAAATATTTAAATCTAGCATAAATTAAGACTATTCAGTCATTTTAATCTATCTTAATTTCCTAATGCTTAAAAAAAAGATGAGTCCAGTAACACACATACAGACTCTATTAAAGTGAAGACACTCTGTTCATATGTTCTTTTATACACATATCACAGTTAGAACTTGTAACTGTTAATTCGCTAATTAAAACAATGTATTAATTTGTTTAATACAACCAAGATTTGACTTCAGAATTACGGAACAACGGTCAAGTTAGATTAATCCGATAAAAACTAGTATTTTATTTACTACACTGAAACGTAAGTACACTTACGCTCTAAGATACAAACCTTATTAACATTCACCACATACCATTTCCTAAGAGTATGCTAAGGAATCGATTATTCACATACACAATGGAATTACTATATTTAATTGTAAAATACGAATAAAGATTACTTAGAATTTAAGCTATAAAACGAATAAAGATGAAGATACTATTCTATTATTTTTGTTTATGTTTCAAACACAAATTTTAATACCACAAAACGCCAATCACATAATCTAATTGTTCGAGATGTCAGTATCAATTTAATGTCTAAGAAATACCTGACTGGTCACATATTCAATAATACGTAGACTAAATGTAATGGTAAAATTTAACACAATATAATATCTTTTCACAAATTTATAAGACAAATTTGTCAAAAGTAACAAGCTTTATCGTTAGCGAAAGCCTCTCACTTCACTAAAAGCTGTTAAATGACAAACCAGAAGTGACAAGCGATAATAAATAAGCCGTAAGTACACAAAATGAACTTCTATTATTATTAATTATATAAAAGTTAAATCTAATATCTGCCAAACAAAAACACCCAAACTGAGCTATAATATGATTAATGTTAGGTAAAACTATCCTACATTTAAACTAGATATGGCGAACATAGTTTATAATACAGCAATAGTTATATGTAGTGTCAGCAACGAAGCGTTCTAACCATTCGTGTATATTCAGTAAATTACACGAAAACAAGATGCAATCTAAGTCTAGTAGATTAATAGGTTTAATCTAGGTGCTATTCTAGAATCTATAGTTTACAGCTACGTCGTTTATTATAATGGTAGCTATTGTATGAAATTGTAAGTCATGCCTTTAGAACTCTTCTTGGAAAAAAAGGAATTAAAATTTAATTCCCTTAACAATTACCTAATTATGAAACCATACGTTCATTTCACGCGCATAAACACTGTGGTTACAAGGTATTTTGTTATCTGTGGTTTCTTGAGTGACAACTGCCGCCCATGCGCACTTCACTCGTGAATAAATTGCCGGCTTAAAACGTAATTCGCACTACACTGTATTCATTCATAAGCGGTATATTTGATACTATAATACAAATAAACTAATATTTATTTGTCTTTTGGAACTACAGTACTAAAAGAACGTATCCTATAACTAACTTATTTTCTACATTATTTCTTCCTGATCTATGTAATATAGTGATAAAGTTCTATAAAATTAAGCCTATTTTCCTGAAGTATATGAACTATAAAAAGCTAGTCGGTTGAACTCAATCTAAACTTAAATTCGCTGAAGCTTAAAGTTTTCAAAGCTTTTTGCCTGTTGCTTGTGGAAGATCACGAATTGCTTTAAAATTAAGTTTGTTTCGATACGTTGCATCGTTGAAGCTTTGATATTACGATGCAAAACGATAGCATGTTACCCCTTTGACAAACCGAACACCAAAAATAGATTTGACTTGAATATATTCAAACTGTTGTACGCTCTATTTCACCTTAAATGTAATTCAAAACATTGTTAGTTAATTTCTGATTCTACTTATTATTACAACAAAGTTATCAAGCTTTCTGCACCTAACATACATCGTATAGGACAACAGCCCGTGGATTTTTACAAACAAGCCGGTTGCAGAATGTTTTCCTTCACGGTAGGAGCATATTATGTTTCAACATAAAATGTAGACCGTATAACATTTGTTATCGAAAAAATCATTTCCCATGATCACACGCGTAACCACCGTCTGTTCCTCTTATAAGACTAAACCTACAGTACAATAAAATATATATAAATGTATATATATATATGAATTTATAAATGTCTAAATCTTTTAAAATAAAAATGAATCGCGTAAAGCGCTATATTTGAAGACGGCTATTCAAGTAATTTTATATGTTTTCCTTGAACTCTGAGGAAGGTTTTTATCGAAAGAAAAATTGCATGGAAATACCAAAAAACTAGTTATTATTCTGGAAAAGCGGAGTCTCTATGGGGTATATTAAAAATATTCATATGTCGGTATGTAGCTGCTAAAAACATAAGCTTAAGTAAAAAAAATAGAGCGAAAATACACTTACGCAATCGAAAAATCATGTGAGAAAGACCAATTTAAAAATCACCCACTATTAGCACTGTTACATGTAACAATGACGTTTATAGATACAATAGTAAACCGAAACTGTCATTAGAAGATAGGCACTGCGGTGCAACGACACCGGAAATATAACGGAGCCATTTGCATATTGCACCTGCGCTAAGATTTACCTTTATTACACTTTGATTTTGCATTTCAAATTTTTTCTTGTTGGTCTACTTTTTTATATACTATATATTTTCTAGCTAATTCCCCGACTATGTTGTCGTCGGAGGTATTAAATAGTATGTACAACTTAAGTAAATGGTATTGGTAACCCGGATGACCACTACTACTTATTTCTCTTAACAACTTTTTGTATAACATTTACAGCAAATTCCAGAAAGATGCCCCTTATATATACAATAGGTATTGTTGAACATTATTTCTTTTGTTGGTCTACTAGAAATTAAAAAATATGGGTGATGCTATAAGAACTTGTGTGGTAATTTAATTCCCTCACATTTAACTAAATAAGGCTTATCGCCCTTTTTAACGAAAATACGCTTATGACTCTTTGTCAAATTGTGTCGAAAACAAACCTGACTGACTTTCGCGATTTAACATTAAAAGAATAATTGTAATACATATTATAAATTTTAAAAAATTAAAGCAGTATTGGCATATTGACATCAACGTGCGACTCTCATCTCTGAGGTCGTAGGTTTGATACCTGACTATCCACTTCAGCCTATGTACATACATTATGTAGGTAAAGGAAAAATTGTAAAGAAACCGGCATGTCTCAAATCCAAAAATTTACGAAATGTGTCAGACAGATGTGTCACCTATATGTCTGTAAAATAAAAAAGATCAAACGGATGGACTCTAAACCCAGGATCCACATAAGCTTGTACCGCGACTAGGTTATTATTATTAATAATAGAAAGAAAACATAAAACAATTGAATTAATTTAATATTGTGCTAATAATTTCATTATTCAAATCATACCTACATAATAAGAAATCCCACAGAAAACGCATTGTTTTCAAAGTTTAAAAAATAAACAACTGCAACAAAGAATGCACGTAAGGCGTTAACGGATATTTTATATGACGTCATCGCGAGCCATAGAGCGTACTTCCGGTCCCGGGGAGGGGAACAATAACCGTGCACTATGGATACCGCGTGTAGTCTGTGGAACGGTAGTATTTGTTTCGTACAAGGTACGCTGAATGGGTTGGATTTGTCCTTGTTGAGAAAACACATAGAAATAGCGTTTTCTTTTAAATATGTATAAAGGCTTAGTGGTTAACGCAGACGGCGTATACCCACAGAAACAATTATTAAAAAAAAATTATTGTTTCGAGTTTCATGTTAAAGGCTGTCAAAAATATCAATACAATAGACGCAGAAATATATCTGATTCGTGTCCATTTGGGAGTTATGGAACTTCAAATGAAACATAATGATTTAAAGTTTCTTATTATAATATTTTTACTTAAGGAACGGATTAAATCAGTTATTTTCAACGTGGGCCCCACGCCCCACAGGGGGCAATTTGATTGTTAGGGGGGGGGCTATTCGAAAATTTATTAAAATTATTTCAATTTTAGTTTTTCGTTATTTGTTTAGTAATTTCTTTCTAAAACTTATCATTTCTTTTATTTTTTTCATTATCATCTTAAGTGAACAATTAAATTTATTTATATTAAAAATTATGTATACATAGGGGAGGCATAAAATTTTTGGAAAGGCTAAGGTGGGGCATGGAACAAAAAAGGTTGGGAAGCATTGGTTTAAATAGATTTTAAGAATTAACAAATTATCACACAAAACCGTAATTTACTATTGAATGCTACCCGGAACAAGTTTACAAAATACCAGTCTAAGACTTCTTTAGTAATCTTAGGTTTAATAGTGTTTACTTATGAAGGGACAATAAAATTAGCGATATAGTGAGACTAGCCGTTTATTATACTCATACAAACACATACCATATAAATCTTTAAACTAACCAAGCAAGTATTGCTACTTTATCGTTCAACCAGTATTGGCATCCGGCTTTGGTCGTATGCTTTTTTATCAACTCTGTTCAAGACTTGAGTATATTTTTATTTATTTTACACTCACGAATACTCCCTGATCTATCTATCTACTTGTAAATGATATATATTAGGTTGGTGAAAAAGTCTTTTCGCATTACAGTATGTGAACTGTAATAAAATCTCTTTGGCCATACTATATGGCTGGTTTTGTTATCAAGGAATGTTGAGATATTAAAGAAGATAATTCCAAAATCAAATTAGGATAATGTTTGTTTTTTATTTATTTTTCGTACCGTCAAGATGAGTGAATCGAATGAAGAAATTCGATACATTTTAAAATTTTACTACAAAAAAGGTCAAAATGCAACACAAGCCGCGAAAGAAATTTGTGATCTTAATAGGCCCTAGCGCAGTGTCTGTGACAGTAGCACAAATTTGGTTTAAGCGTATTCAATCCGGAAATTTTGATGTCAAAGATCCAAGTCGCTCTGGTCGCCCTGTGACGGATAAAATGGATGCCATTTTTGAAAAAGTGGAGCAAGATCGGCATATCAGTAGTTAAGACGTAGCTGAAGAATGGGGAATTGACCACAAAAAAGTTTTGGCGCATTTGAAAAAACTGGGTACACATAAAAGCTCAATATTTGGGTACCTCACGAGCTCACTGTAAGAAACCTAATGAACCGTGTACTCATTTTTGATTCTTTATTACGACTTAATGGAACCGAACCATGTTTGAAGAAGCTGACAACTGATGATGAAAAGTGGATCACGTATGACAAGAACGTGCGAAAAAGGTCGTGGTCAAAGGTCGGTCAGGCTTCCCAGACTGTGGCGAAACCCGGGATAACTCGCAACAAGGTGATGCTGTGTGTGTGGTGGGATTGGAAGGGCATTATTCATTATGAGCTGTTACCACCAGGCAGGACCATCGATTTTGAACTCTACTGCGAACAACTGATGAGATTAAAGCAAGAAGTTGAGAGAAAGCGGCCGGAATTAATCACCAGAAGGGGTGTGGTTTTTCATCATGATAACGCTAGACCTCACACATCTTTAGCCTCTCAGCAAAAACTAAGAGAGCTTGGCTAGGAGGTGATAATGCATCCGACGTATAGTCCTGACCTTGCACCTTCAGATTTCCACCTGTTTCAGTCTCTTCAGAATTCTTTAGCCAGTGTAAGATTAACATCACGAGAGGACTGCCAAAACCAATTGTCGCGGTATTTTGATCAGAAGCCTCAAAATGTCTGTAGCAATGGGATCATGTCCCTACCTAAATGATGGCAAAAAAATATCGAACAAAATGGTACCTACATACTTTAGTTAAATGTAAATTAACTATTTTAAAAAATGTTTTGAATTTTCTTAAAAAATGCGAAGAAACTTTTACCCAACCTATTATATGCTTCTATCGTAATGACATAAAAGAATTTAAAAATGCCATAAGCAAGTTCTACTTCTTAGAAAAATTTTATTCTCAGAACCTATTTTCTATGTTGAAGCCTTAAGAAATCGTTATAAAAAGCTACAATAAGTGCCTGAGGCAGAATAGCTTTAAGCTCGTGACTCTCGCCGACGAAATGCACATAACTCCGTGACTGAGCGCGGAGTTTAGTAATAAGTAATAACTCGAAAAGCGCGGTAATTGCAGAAAACGTTTGTTGGGACTTGCGATTCACTTGCACAACCGCGGTAGGTCTTCTTTTGTTTTAGGAATTGAGCAGTTGCTAAGGTGGCGTCTCGAATTAATCATTCGCATTCAGTGCGTTTAGGTTAGAAATTTAGGGTCAATAACCGCTTAGGTGTAGGCAAAGAAGGCTTATCACACATTTTCATTTGAAGAATAATAAGGAAGACCAAAATGTCTGTTAAAACTAATGAACAAGGGTTGCTATACATATACGTCAGTTAAGTTTTTTTTTTTTTTATGGCTCTGGCACGATTTGTGCATTAGCCAGCGTCAAGTATAGGATTTTTTTATAATTCGTGCTTGTCTTTAGAAATTTGACGTCAGTTAAGTTATGTAAATCGTTCATTTATTTATCGATATAGTACCTACGCGGAAAAACAAAAAAAAAATTGAAGACTGAGAATTGGAAATTGTGACTTGCGAAAATCAAATAATTGTTTAATAAATTTCCCAACCACATTTCAAAATATTTTTGATCCGAATTTATGTGTGTATCATACGGTCACGATCCGAGTGGTATTTTGTAAAGTTTTGTAATGTTTTTATTAGATAAGTTGATGTATCAATGTAACTATATAATATAGTCATTTGAATATAATTTCATTTAAAGGGTTAAAGAAAATACTAACAAACGATACAAACGGCATTCCATGAATCAAGCTATAACTCCGGCTAGTAATAAAAAATATGTGTTCATGACGTTCTTTTTTTTCCATAGCTGGAAGCGTTGTATAATCAGGATAAGTCCCCAAAGGGCTACAAGAATCTAGAACACGATTCTCTTTTCATATTAACGGACATAATTTTATTTCCCCATCCTTATTTGCATCGTTAGTACCCATTTGTCAGGCAGAACGAATCATATTGGCTGTGATTGCAGTTTTGCGTGTCACGACTGAGGTCATGCGAAATCAACTTTGAATTACATTATTTTCCTTTGCATAATTCAGTATAGTTTGTTAAATGGTTTCGAATTATTTTATATGTCCTGATTACTTATTTTGAAGTTTATTTTTAGTTTATGACGAGTAAGTTTTCTGTGGAAAGTCTTATTTTAGTCAATCGGCATGAGTTATTTTCTTTACCAAATATTTTTTTTTAATAGAACGGGGCAAACGGGCAGGAGGCTCACCTGATGTTAAGTGATACCGCCGCCCATGGACACTTTCAATGCCAGAGGGCTCGCGAGTGCGTTGCCGGCCTTTTAAGAATTTGTACGCTCTTATAAAACAGGAAACTCTACGATTTCATACATAGCTATACATAATTATTATCATTAAAATTAATACAGTTACTCTAACTATTTTAAAACGGCACAGTAACTCCAGTCAATTTTGATTGGACTAATTTTATTGGTTCAACGATGTAACTAAAGTTAAATGAAACTAATCTGAACAGAAAGGTCAACACATCAACTTAGCCAGTGAGCTAAGCCATTTATGTTGTCCATTACTTTAGCTATCATTTTGAAAATTTAACAGTAGATGAAATATATCTATCCTAAATAGATTTGTAACAAGCGAAGTTAGTTACAGTATACTAAAATTTAAATAAACCGTGCAAAAATGGTTGGTTTCTGTTTGTTGTACATCGCACCTAACCTTGGTGAATCGTGTAAAGACGTAGCACCCTCACGGTGGAACATGACTCACGAAAACGATCGAATTGTCAATTCATGACAGGTGTACACGATTAACAACAAAGCCAAAAGTTCCCATCCAATTAAGTTCGTTTATTGTTTTCACTTTACACAAATATCTGAATTTTAAGACTACGAGAGTTCGAGTTGTAAACGTGTTACATACATTGTACTTGTGTGATATTCCTTCCATGTTAAAATATCAGTAACACTGGTAACCAACGTGTATACATTGTACTGTGGTAACCATGGTAACAAGATCTTTAGCCAGTGCTTTTAAATAAGGTACTAAAGCCCTATATGTTAGGGTCTTTACAATAAAAAAAGGAAAAAACAGATTTAATAGGCTTTTTTTTGCTTAAGAACAAAATTTGTAAAATCGGTTCTACAGTAGCAATAAAAATACGAAATTGAATTCCTTTGGTTCAGGTTACGGCATTAACAGTAATGTATCTACAAGAGCTGCCAGCACTAGTTTCTTTTGTTAAAACAGTTAAAGTATGGTATTACATTTGCCCCGTTCATGCATTTACAATTATTATATATAGATATATATATATATATAGATAGATAGCTGGATTTATCAGGTTTCATTCCTTCATCGTTATTTATTTCGAGTTGGGGGTGTTTAGGTTGTTGTTTTCGTATAGACTTCAAAATCGGGTAAATAATAAATCTGGCAAGTCGAGGGTCTGAAGATTAGAATTAGTAACGGCCTGTCTAAAAGGTGACACCCAGCTGGATCCAATTTTCGGCATTTGGTCAAGAACTGATGTCAATTTCAGTCGTGGAAATTTTAGTCCAAAAAACAAAAGACAGCTAGTTAAGATATAGGATAAAATTGGTTCAGCAATTAATCTTTTTTCATTGTACATTTGCGTCAATACCAACGTCCATAGATTAAACATAAATTATGATAAGTTTGTAAAAAGAGGCAGCTGTTGGGCACGTACCATAGAGGACAAGAACCTTACTCTTGAAGGTTACTTGTAAGTTCAAGTTAACCGATGTCCCTTAACTTGTTATGAATAACTAAACGTTTCCAAGAACTCCAATGGTGTCCCGTTTCAAGACTGGACCCTCGGCACAAAAATTTTACTTAACATGTATACCTACTGTACACTGTATTTAGACAATTTTGTGTTTCAGCTTTAAGCCTTTATCTTTTTAAAACAATATGTAAATAATTAACATTTTACATATGACGTTTTGCTATTGGTAGGCTTCGTAGCATGAACTGGCTATGAGGTAGAAATGCCGCACTTAGTTTGGACAATAAACTTCTCATCTACAAAACTGTAATAAAACCAATATGGTTCTATGGGATACAGCTCTGGGGGTCAGCAAGCCGCTCTAATATCGAAATCGATTTGCGTTCCCTAATTGCCATTATTTCTTATAAAATCTGATAAAAGCCATGAGGCTGATTGCAGATGGATTAAAAAAAACATATGACGTTTACAGTCTATTAACGCACGTTGGCCACCACATCTAACGAGATATTTTTTATTTATTTAAAAAAATCCACAATTTTATGGTAGCTAATCATACAGAACCACACCAGGGACATCCCTAGGTGTTGTGGGTGACCAGACATGGTTCATGTATAAGTAGAACAATACAAAACATTGAATGTATATAAAACAATTAATATTTTTTATGGGAACAAAATGTAAAATTAATACTTTAAAACTGGTGGTGTGTGTGTGAATTTTTTTTTATCCATAAACAAAATCTAGGTTGAAATAGTGTTCATTATCGTCGAGGCCGCATGACCTTATTAGTTTTATGGGACCGCTCGATCTACGTCCAAACTGGTTTGTGAACATACCGATAAGTATTTTACGTAACTTGACCCATGCTAAGTTTCCGTTCAAATAACCAAATATGGGATAATTGAAGATAATCTATTTAAGTTTGCTCTAGTACTTTGGTACATTCTTGGGACGCACGCCATCTTTTAACGCTTTCCTGTTAGAGACGTTAAAAAATAAAGTGCTTGTATCGTATGGAAAATTTAATATTTATCGAAATATATTCCACATAATTGGTAGATAGAATATTTCACTAACCGCGTTTAGATTCACGCAGTAGTTATAGACCATAAATTGTTGTGGTTTTAATGTCGAGCGACGGATACAATTTTCATTCAGCTCAAAATGCCTGAGAATCAGCGGATTGATCTGGCGTTGCGTACCTCATTTATCCTGCAGCTTACAGCCGAGTTGTACGCTGACCGTCGAGAATACGAAATTCCACACGAAATTTCTCGATGTTCCACAATCAAGCGTTAATGAGCGTTGTCCGACGACACAGAAACGATTGGTTGAACCATTGACATTAGACTGACTATAAACATTGTTTACGTTGGAGTAAAATTCAAAGTGGCTAAGTTAAATTCTGGATATACAATAGAACCGTGACTCACTAACATGAATTATTAATTTGACAATTACTGTTAGCAAAATTTGCTATCAACTAAACAATTTATTAGATCAAACGATACTATCAACAGCTTAACGTTAATAGATTACAGATAGTTCTTGTATAAATAGACAGCTTTACGCTATTGTCCGCATAACTGTAGCTTGTATTAGAATACCGCCCTGGTGCTACTCAGTCTACACGTTGCAGTTTTAATGAAGGTAAAAATTGAGAAACCTTATCAATATAGTACACGACATTTAGGGGGGGCGGGGCCCGCCCCCCCCCCCCCCCGGGGGGGGGGGGGGGGGGGGGGGGGGGGGGGGGGGGGGGGGGGGGGGGGGGGGGGGGGGGGGGGGGGGGGGGGGGGGGGGGGGGGGGGGGGGCCGCCGGGGGGGGGGGGGGGGGGGGGGGGGGGGGGGGGGGGGGGGGGGGGGGGGGGGGGGGGGGGCGCGGGGGGGGGGGTGGGGGGGCGGGGGGGGGGGGGGGGGGGGGGGGGGGGGGGGGGGGGGGGGGGGGGGGGCCCCCCCCCCCCCCCCCCCCCCCCCCCCCCCCCCCCCCCCCCCCCATATAAAAAAAGGGAGTGGGGGTGGGGGGGGGGGGGGGGGGGGGGGGGGGGGGGGGGGGGGGGGGGGGGGGGGGGCCCGGGGGGGGGGGGGGGGGGCCGGGGGGGGGGGGGGGGGGCCCCCCGCCCGCCCCCCCCCCCCCCCCCCCCCCCCCCCCCCCCCCCCCCCCCCCCCCCCCCCCCCCCCCCCCCCCCCCCCCCCCCCCCCCGCCGCGGGGGGGGGGGGGGGGGGGGGGGGGGGGGGGGGGGGGGGTGGGGGCTTCCTCCCCCCCGCCCCCCCCCCCCCCCGCCCCCCCCGGGCGGGCGGGGTTTTTTTTTTTTTTTTTTTTTTTTTGGGGTGGGGGGGGCCCCCCCCCCCCCCCCCCCCCCCCCCCCCCCCCCCCCCCCCCCCCCCCCCCCCCCCCCCCCCCCCCCCCCCCCCCCCCCCCCCCCCCCCCCCCCCCCCCCCCCCCGCCCCCCCCCCCCCCCCCCCCCCCCCCCCCCCCCCCCCCCCCCCCCCCCCCCCCCCCCCCCCCCCCCCCCCCCCCCCCCCCCCCCCCCCCCCCCCCCCCGAGGGCCGGGGGCCCCCCCCCCCCCCCCCCCCCCCCCTTTTTTTTTTTGGGGGGGGGGGGTTGGTTTTTTTTTTTTTTTTTTTTTTTTTTTTTTTTTTTTTTTTTTTTTTTGGGGGTTTTTTTTTTTTTTTTTTTTTTTTTTTTTTTTTTTTTTTTTTTTTTTTTTTTTTTTTTTTTTCCCCCCCCCCCCCCCCCCCCCCCCCCCCCCCCCCCCCCCCCCCCCCCCCCCCCCCCCCCCCCGGGCCCCCCGGGGGGGGGGGGTTTCCCCCCTTTTCCCTTTTTTTTTTTTCCCCTTTTTGGGGGGGCCCCCCGCGTTTTTTTTTTTTTTTTTTTTTTTTTTTATCCCCCGGGTTTTTTTCTTTTTTTTTTTGCGGGGGGGGGGGGGGCTTGGAAAAAAAAAAAAAAAAAAAAAATTTTTTGGGGGCCCCCCGGGGGGGGGGTTCCCCCTCTTTCCCCTTTTCTCAATTAGGTTATAGCAATGCGAATAGACTGACACAGCAGGAGACATGTTCCAACGAAAAACGCTAAATCTACACAAATCTTAATAAACCCATTAACCGGTCGAATGGAATTCGATGACCACAGACAACTCAATTGTCTGTGTAACTCATTTGATTTGGAAAATTCTTGATATACCTCTAAGTTTAATGACCTTAATTAAGATAAGAGTATCAACCTTTATTTCAAGAACCTTTTTACTTCTGTTTTATGGGCCTTAGTTGGTGTAAAGGGAATTCTATTGTAGGAATAGGGTTGGCATATCGCATGCGGACAAAAAATCGTAAACGACAACGTTGTTTCGGGTGAGTAAGAGTTTCTTTATAGACTTATTTATAACGACAGCACCGATACCTATAGCCAACTGGCACTGAGTAAATGTTCGAAAATGTAGTTAAATTCTTGAAGGTTAGGTCGTATGGTGGACTTTTGTAGTACATTGAATGCAGTATAGTGTATCAAAAACCTTTAAAACATAAGTGAATGCTCCCTCTTTATCATGGTCTTACTTCACAGGTCACAACTACCCGACAAGCATGGGTGCTTCAACTTAAGATCTTCAATTGAACTAAGTTTATTTTTTTACGAAATAGTTATACGAAAAGACAAAAGTTATAAACGTCTTCGTTATGACCTAAAACAGATGTGGCAATGGGCGGGGCATATAATATCAAGAGGCACAGATAAAAGATGGACTTTAAAGACAACTATATGGAAAGGACTAGAAGAAAAAGGAGAAGAGGGCGCCCTAGAAAAAGGTGAATAGAAGATAAAGAAAAAGCAGGAAGCTAATGGAGAAAGAAAGCCGAAGAAAATTTGGAAAAAGCTGGAGGAGGCCTTTACCCGTATGTAACAATGTATATATATAACAAATTTTAACTGTCAAAACCTGGTATATTCATCTCGGCAAGTTGGCCAGATTTGCATGGTATGGGAAAATGGACGTAGTTCCAGTATGAAATAACCTAACGACTTTGTGAACCATAGGTACGTATACTAAACCTATTTTCGTAAATACTTTGAGTGACAACTGTTTCCATTTTATTTATTTATTTGTTGACTGTTATTGTAGTCATAATATACTTAAATTTACTTATATTGATACAAAAACAAGTTTGGTTCAACCCTAAGTGAGTGATCAAGGCAGTGATTACAAAAGTAACAATTAAACCTCACCATTAGAATAACAATAGCACGTGAGAGTTTTTCCTACATTTGAATATAACCAGCTACACGGTAGTAAATGCAAAAAGGTAATAAATAATCTCCTAATAAGGGTATTTAGATGTGCGAAGACAAAAGGTTTGATAACCCTCAGTTTATCGAGAGAAAGAGATATATAGATAACAATTATAGATATTTGAAACAAATGCACTAAACGCGGCCTGTACTGGCTTGGCACGGCCGGTTACCTGTTTTTAAAAATGTTTTGGAAACAATTATAGCCTATGGTGATGGTAATATATGGGTTGCAGTCTAATAGTGAATAAATATATGTTATATCAATCCAGTACATTTTGAATTCATTCGTTACAAACATACAGAAATAAACATGGACTAGAGGCCGTCGTAGTAGCGTTGACCATTCGAGATCATTCTAAAAAGCACGTTAAGCTTTGGAGATTTTTAACATGTTATTAAACGTGTAATCATAGGAAAAAGGAAACGTTTCCGTCAGTTGTAGCTCAACCACTTGCCGATTCATAACTGGTTTGAATGACCCATCCACTTGATCTGTGGCCAACTTTCACGAGATTCCTCGGGGCCGTGGTGTTAGCATAGATTAAAAGAACTTCGAATAGTTAGCAATACTTGACGTGTATTTCTTAAAATATCACTAGATTTAATAATTACGGATCCGCTGGCAAAAAGCACCAATTATCTTTGTTAAATATATTTTAGCCCTCTTGACAAAAGTGATATTAAAAATTATGTCGGCTTTATGTAGCTTACAGGACAAAACAAGGGGAAACTGATAGAAGGCCAAATCATCTTTATAATTAAACTATTAATACGCAATAATTTTATCTTGTAAACTTGCATTATTTAAAGTAATGTTGCCTTATGAGTAAAACACTACTTTTCATAACATGCTTTTAATTATTCTAATTAATTTATATGAAAGTAGGTAAGTTCCGCTTTACTGTTACATAAATCAACGTGATTAAAAATATGAAAAAAAACTTGTGTTTAACGATAATTACAAAATATCCGTTTCGTAGTGAAGGTAGATAATGCGGAGTTGGATTACCTATGAAGACAACCTTCTTTAAAACACAATAAAATAAATATATCAACGCCAGAACAACAAGAACAAAGATTTAACGGGCGAATAAGAAGATATTAATGAAGACAATAGCAGGGTCATTATATTATTAACTAATCTGTAATCGAATGGAAGACATTCTCACAACGTACTATGCCTACGGTTCACGATTTAAAACACCTTTTTTTAGGTACCAAATAAACTTTTATATTTTTCTATTGTAAACGGTTTTCTTAGAAACCGACAGTATAGGCCTGATGGAATTCCTGCTAGCACTTCAAAATAATGTAAGCCGTTATAATTGAAAGCTAGTAAATAATTAAAGTCCTCTGAATATTAATTTAGTAATCAGTCAAACAGTATCTCAAGGGTATTATCTATCAATCTGAGCCCAAACTATAGTATGTCCTATTTACGAGGATATTTTACATTATTTAGAGCTCGAGACAGTTAGGATAACATTAAGAGTCCAGACCTAACACGAACTAAGACGCTGGTATGTCAAAAAAATAATTGGGGCTATAGGAGCTAGCATTACGATTTCCATATAAATCATATACCTATTTGATTTAATTTAATTTAATTTTTTGCGTATATGGAGCCTTACACTTGGAACAGACACGAATTTATTTGAATTTCGAACTGAGTTATAACATACTTTTCAAACTTAAGACAAATATAATAACAAATTCTATGACTTTTATAGTTACAGCCAACAAGATATAGATTACTTATTAATAATATTTGATAATTTATTAAGTGTGAAGCAAGCGGTATTTAATATTGTATTCTGGCATAAAGGGATGAATATGAACAAAGATACTGTAGGTCAGTTATTTAATGGGTAAACGCTAAAGTCTACACCCAGACGATACTAAATGTCAACATGGAGCGACCACAATTGGCTTCAATGCTACACTGGAATTCGGATTGTAGATAAGAGGCACAGTTCAGTAAATGGGTACTCTTACTTAGATCCTACGTACGTCGTCTTACTAAAAGTTTATTAGTGTAACTTCCTTCTTTATTTGTTTTTACGTAATTAAATGTGTTCATGAGTGCCTTTGGTTTAAAAGTGAACAACAGCATTAGTCAACAGCATTTATTTTCAAGAAAGAGTTATTCTTAGATGTATTAATTAATTACAAACATGGTCGAAAAAATGGGAACCCGAGTTAAGAACGTAACGCATAAGTAATTTAAAAAAAAGGTAATCTCACTTTTCGTTAGTGTTCCCCGCAGAATTTTCAATGTCATATTCGTGATCGTGACTTTTTCTATATATAAATTATTATTAATTTTAAATATTAACATTCTAACGAGGTAGCCAACGTTCCACTTCCATAGTATTTAATAGTTTTTTGTTGTCCTTCATCTACGTTTATATGGAAATGTAATAGGTTTGCCAAATCGAATGCCAACAAACCGGTTAAAGAATAATTTACACTCACCTAAAATGTTTTTAAATTTTAATATTTCTTAATACTTTCAATACGTTCAATAACAAGATGAGTGCCAATTAATAACAATACTAGTACCGTAGAACTTTAAGTGTTTTTTAAGTTTTTTAAAAAAAATTCTTTAAATTGGCTAATGTTCTAAACTCCAAAATGGTTCAATTTAGTGTGTACATACACGCTTTAGTATTTATTATTTGTAAACGTTGCCAATTTCGTAATCAAAGAGGTCAATAAACCCTGACGATAGTACCCACGTTCTTTTACTACCTACGTAGGTAGCTATGTTATAGTAAATTGAACTGCAGTATCGTTTAAAAACAATAAACCATCACCTGTAAATTATCTTTATTAATAAGTAATTAATCTTGTTGCCTTACTAAAGTACATATAGTCTGTTATAGTATAATCATTGGAATTTAAAACTTAAGTACCCATTAATTTAAAAAATAAATTCTCGCTGTCAAACTTTTTAAACAAATAAAGAATCCTATGATATGTGAACTTTGCATATGACAATATACTCGTAGTACCTAGTAATAATGTGATGTATGTATATTCTCACTTTTATTTTCTTCTTTCCCTGTTTAAGCTAAACTTTATAAATAAAAAATATATCCAAATAATTCTTGCATTTACTGGTCATAATATGGGCCATGGTCATAAATGAGCAGCGTAAGGCAAAGCTCAAGAGTAAAGCCTTAGAAAGTAGGCTTTGATATTTTAATGCCTATGTATATTTATGTTTCAACTATTATAGATTAATTTCATACCCGTTTTAATGATGAACGAACAATCCTTTTAGCACTATCACAAGCACAACACAATACGTCGAAACAAATTCACTGGTTTTAACGAATTTACTTTGAACGGTCCATGGCGTGATTTAAGGCAGCATTCGCGAGATGAAAGCCTGTTGAAGGCTTTACGAACATACGAAACGAACTAATTTAGGTCACTAGTACATCACACCATTCCACGACACTATACACTCGTTTTCTAATACAAAATCGACTTATTGTACACAAAATTTCCGAAGAAATGGCACAATAACGAATAAAACAATCGCCACACAACCGAGGTACATTTGAACTAAGTTGGACTCGCCATAACCGTTGATCCAGTTGTACTGTCGGTACAACAGTTTTGAGTTGAACGGCTTTACCGACGCCGCTCGTGACGTATATCGTCGTCTCTTACTAAGTGTTAGAAGTGAGAGAGACAGCACTACTCGATATGTCAAAGTGGGAGAAGCCACAACCTGCGGTGGCGCAGAAAAGCCTCAAGCATTTTGTATAACGACAGGTGAATTGTTTACTTGTGTGCGTTTTCTTACTAGTTCTCAAGTATGGATGTTTTTCTTGATTGTTGAATAGTGATAAAATATTCGACACCATTAAATTTCTATCGTAACTAGTCGGGTGGTGATATGTTTATGTGGAATTCATTAGCCATGCCACGAGTATTAATAACCTTTGAATGTCTCGATGCACGTTTCATGTGAAACTTCAATGTTTATTTTATATGCTTAGAAATTATGGTGCATTATAAGTAAATTTTTAAACTTAATTAAATTGACATTTAACATTTGTCCAATATTCTATTACATTTTATTTAAAACGAAATTTTATATCTAAAAAATATACCATATAAAATATTTAATACATTTAAGGTTTTTACACCTGATCCGCTATGCCGATTTTAATTAACTTATTATACGCTTCTTTTTATACCTATACAAACTTGTACGCATTCGGGCTAATCTACCAATGTATTCATTTAAATGTCTTGACTTGACATATTATGTAACTTTAAAAAACATAATTTAAAATTATGTCTAATTTGTTTATTAACAAACTAATAGTATGGACAGGCTAAAGTCTTTTAAGTTAAAAGATAAAGTTGTCAAACCATAGTTTCGTAACTTGACAATTAACATAAATAATGTAAATTAAATAGAATTTTAACGAAGGCGCGTTAGGCGTTATTGAATTAACATAAAATATTCCGCAAATGATGTAAATTAAAAAAGCCGTTTATATAAGTGAAAGTAGGTTACATAATAATTAATGATAATTGACACTTGTTAAATACAACATAATGAAGGTAAGTTTGACAGTTGACATTGAAAAAAAAAGTGTAATTCTGTTGTCTTACGCTTACATTTAAAAGTACCAGTAGTAATTAAACCACGTTTCATGATCGTATGTATTAAAAAAAAAGATAAAAGAAACTTTGCATTCTAAAGATTATACAATAAAGTAAAAGGATTAAAATCCATGTAATCTGTGTATGATTCATATTAAAAGTTCATATGTTTCTAATTACATTTCTTTTGTATTTTATTTATTGCCAAATAATAAATAATACTCGTTATAATCGGGTAATGTATATTCTCGCTAAAATAAACCACAATAATAATTACACATTTATATTTCCCTGTACAGCAAGCATTTTTATTGGATCCCTAATTTAATAGCCCTTAATTGATTTCCGTGACATGTTTATGTGACGTCGATAAGTGTAAACAGTCCAAGTAATTACGCTCAGTGTAAATAAGAGGACAGATTAGCGCCATATTGAGTCGTTATTGAGTACTTGAGCCGATATTAGGAGTAATAAATCGTATTATCTATTTATTTGATACCAGTTAAGCGTTAATAATCTGTGACGTTCTAGACGATTGACCGTTAAAGAAGATAAATACATCTTAATACAATAAAGCTACAAGGCTGATATTTTTATTAAACAAATTAAATATGTTCAGTAATGCATTTTTATTTAATGCATAGTTAAAGGTAATATAGTATACCTTCATCAATGTACTTGAGGACAAACTGCACATCAGGTCCCCAAGCAGATGCCACCTCCAATGGTGATTCTGCATCGCGTAACACGTGCACTGGAAGAATGGAAAAAACAAATTAAATTTATTATTTACAAGCAATCAAAGACGATATTATATAGCTTTATATTTTGTATAAAATACATTTTTAATTCGTATTAACCAGCTAATTTAGGTTACTTTTTGCCTACAGGAAGACTGGTCGTTATAAAAGATTCGCTATCTGTTTTTGTAAGTGACAGATAATTTAATATTACAAATGAAAAAAGGTAATAAACGAAGATAACTTTTTATTGTTTAAATACTTCGTTTGAATTATAATAAATATTAAATTTTAACGTTTATTTAAATTCTTATTAGAACTCAATAGACGAACTTGTGAAAACAATTTATAAACCCCGCTTTCATTGCCGTTGTCAAAACAGTCTCAAAATGTCAAAGAAAAGTTCTTTCTTTTGAATTGAGCACATTATGATTAAGGCCTTAATATCTTTTCAGAAGAACAATTTTCAGATAAGTGAAGATATCTTCGCATAATTATTGAAATTAGCGTCAAATTACTTTAACTTCGCACTTGGATTTTTTACATTTCAACAAATACCTCGTCCTTACATTACAAAGGAAGAGTCTTACAACTTTTCTTTACAAGTATTCATGTTTCGGTAAATTACTTCTACAAGTATTGTAAACGTATTAATACAGATTAACATAATCTTTGAAGGCTTGCATTAATTGTTTAGATTGTATTATTATCACACTTTTAAAATTATCGTAAACATGACAAAATCACTCTAACCCCACTAAATCGAATGATACTTCACCATACAGTCAAAAAGTCATATGCCAAATTACCGGTCACAATTTTTTCTTTTTTATTAGAACGGGAAAACGCAAGAGGCTCACCTGGTGCTAAATTATACCACAGCCATACACTGCTAGAAGGCTCGCGCAAGTGCGTTGCCGACATTTTAAGAATAGATACGCTCTTTTCTTGAAGGAACCCAAGTCGAATTACTTCGGATTTTTTCATATAACAGGGAGCGAACGGGCTCCATTGATTGTAAGTGATACCGCCCATAGACCCGCAATTGCCTTGCCGGCCTTTTAAGAATGGGTACGCTCTTTTCTTGAAGGAACCCAAGTCGAATTACTTCGGATTTTTTCATATAACAGGGAGCGAACGGGCTCCATTGATTGTAAGTGATACCGCCCATAGACCCGCAATTGCCTTGCCGGCCTTTTAAGAATGGGTACGCTCTTTTCTTGAAGGAACCCAAGTCGAATTACTTCGGATTTTTTCATATAACAGGGAGCGAACGGGCTCAATTGATTGTAAGTGATACCGCCCATAGACCCGCAATTGCCTTGCCGGCCTTTTAAGAATGGGTACGCTCTTTTCTTGAAAGACCCTAAGTAGAATCAGTTCGGAAATACTTGGGCCGCTGGTTCCACATTGTGGAGCACGGCAAAAAGTACCTTAAAAATCGCGCAGTTGTAGAACAACGGACGTCGAAGTTGATATGGGTGAAATTTCACATTGGAGAGACCACCAACACTCTTCAAGTTAAACGCGTTAGAAGATGCAGAACCGGGAAAAAGCCGCTGGTCGTCGACAATTGACTTAACAACAATAACACTTCCGGTTTGACTGTCAATATATGGGTGCGCCGTCAAATATGTTGTTTTTGTGAATTTAAGTCGATGACATTTCCGTTTTGATTGGTTTATTACCACTTATTACCACTACAGGATAAAACAATGTATGACCAATTAGATTTTTCTTTCAAGAACTAAACGAGTTACTATATAAAAATATTGATTAGTCTAGGATGCAACAAAGATGTTTGCTCAACTTTTTGTTAAACTACTCAGATAGAATGAAGAGGTTTTTTAAAAGTTAACTTAAGTGAAGTTGTGGTTATGACTTAATTTAATTCTCAACGTATCTTTAAACGTTAAAATATTAATATTTTAGCTTCATAATTCCTCGAATTATTCAGTCTCTATACTCAACTTGTAGGTTAAGTACAAGCTGAAAAAGTTAACCAAGTTTTGTGTAACTATTTGATATTTTGTGATACATTAAAATTAATATCAAATAGGCTTTTTCTTAAAAATATTAAGTAGTATTTTAATTAATGTTTAATTTCATATTCTTCTATTCTTTTTTTATACTTAATTTATTGTAATTAGTAACTTGTTGAATTGTAATTGTATATTGCCAAAGTGTTTTCTTCATTATGTTTAGGTGTAAGAAAAAAAACATCAATATTTATACATATTTAGTTTCATTGGCCAATCGTAATATATATTAAATGAATGTAGTTTACTTTAAATTTCTTTTTGTTGTTTCTAATAACAATCAAGCCATTGCGTATGTACATAAAAGCGCCTTTATGAAACATAAAAGCAATAATTAACGTCGCCCGCGCAGTCGACTAAATTATTTCAAAGGAACTTTACGATATTATAAAACGATTTTCTCGTTATTTATTATGCATAACATGAGGTAGCCATTATTGTTCTGGGAATAAAAAGACAATTAATTCATATGAGAGTAGCCGCTATATGTTTGCATAAGTATACAAAGTTTCTTTGTATGAATATTCGTTCAACATGTTTGTTAAAAATTCATTACATGTTGCGCTGCTCTGTATCTACAATTTCGATTATGATCCAATAATCGTTTTAGGTTTTCAGAACCTTAGATTCAGCACATGTTTGATACTAAGCAAAACAAAAAGTGTAAACATCGCTGATTTGAAATTGAAGTAGGATTTAAAGAATTTTTAAAAAAAAAAAAAAAAAAAAAAAAAAAAAAAAAAAAAAAAAAAAAAAAAAAAAAAAAAAAAAAAAAAAAAAAAAAAAAAAAAAAAAAAAAAAAAAAAAAAAAAAAAAAAAAAAAAAAAAAGAAAAGGAAAAAAAGGAAGAGAGAAAAAAAAAAAAAAAAAAAAAAAAAAAAAAAAAAAAAAAAAAAAAAAAAAAAAAAAAAAAAAAAAAAAAAAAAAAAAAAAAAAAAAAAAAAAAAAAAAAAAAAAAAAAAAAAAAAAAAAAAAAAAAAAAAAAAAAAAAAAAAAAAAAAAAAAAAAAAAAAAAAAAAAAAAAAAAAAAAAAAAAAAAAAAAAAAAAAAAAAAAAAAAAAAAAAAAAAAAAAAAAAAAAAAAAAAAGAAAAAAAAAAAAAGGGGAAAAAAGAGGGGGGGGGGGAAGGGGGGGGAGGAGGAAGGAGGGGGGGAGAAGAGGGGAAAAAAAAAAAAAAAAAAAAAAAAAAAAAAAAAAAAAAAAAAAAAAAAAAAAAAAAAAAAAAAAAAAAAAAAAAAAAAAGAAAAAAAAAAAAAGGGGGGGAAAGGAGGGGGGGGGGGGGGGGGGGGGGGGGGGGAGGGGGGGGGGGGGAAAAAAAAAAGAGAGAAAAAAAAAAAAAAAAAAAAAAAAAAAAAAAAAAAAAAAAAAAAAAAAAAAAAAAAAAAAAAAAAAAAAAAAGAGAGGGAGGGGGGGGGGGGGGGGGGGGGGGGGGGGGGGGGGGGGGGGAGAAGAGGAGGGGAAAAACGAGGGGGAGAGACGACGCGGGGGGGGGGGGGGGGGCGGCGCGCCCCCCCCCGCCCCCCCCGGGGGGGGGGGGGGGGGGGGGGGGGGGGGGGGGGGGGGGGGGGGGGGGGGGGGGGGGGGGGGGGGGGGGGGGGGGGGGGGGGGGGGGGGGGGGGGGGGGGGGGGGGGGGGGGGGGGGGGGGGGGAGAGAAGACACAAGAGAGGGGGGGGGGGGGGGGGGGGGGGGGGGGGCGAGCCACCCCCCCGCCCGCCCCGCGCCCCGCCCCCCCCCCCCCCCCCCCGCCCCCCCCCCCCCCCCCGGGGGGGGGGGGGGGAGGGGGGGGGGGGGGCCGGGGGCCCACCCCCCCCACAAAAAAAAAAAAAAAAAAAGGAGAAAAAAAAAAAAAAGAAAAAAAAAAAAAAAAAAAAAAAAAAAAAAAAAAAAAAAAAAAAAAAAAAAAAAAAAAAAAAAAAAGAAAAAAAAAAAAAAAAAAAAAAAAAAAAAAAAAAAAAAAAGGGAGGAGGAAGGGGGAGGGAGAAAAAAAAAAAAAAAAAAAAAAAAAAAAAAAAAAGGGGGGGGGGGGGGGGGGGGGGGGGGGGGGAAAAAAAAAAAAAAACCAACCCCCCCCCCCCCCCCCCCCCCACCCCCCCCCCCACACGGGGACAAAAAAAAAAAAAAAAAAAAAAAAAAAAAAAAAAAAAAAAAGGGGGGGGGGGGGCGCGGGGGGGGGGGGGGGGGAAAAAAAAAAAAAAAAAAAAAAAAAAAAAAAAAAAAAAAAAAAAAAAAAAAAAAAAAAAAAAAAAAAAAAAAAAAAAAAAAAAAAAGTTTGGGGGGGGGCCCTAAAAAAAAAAATTTTTTTTTTTGGGGGGGGGGGGGGGGGGGGGGGGGGGGGGCCGGGGGGGCCCCCCCCGAGGGGGAAAAAAAAAAAAAAAAACAAAGAAGGGGGGGGGGGGGGGGGGGGGGGGAAAAAAAAAAAAAAAAAAAAAAAGAAAAAAAAATTTTAAAAGGATAAAGGGTTTTTTTGTTTGTTGGGGGGGGAAAAAAAATAAAATTTATTTTTTTTTTTTTTTTAAAGAAAACCAAATTTTTTTTTTTTTTTTTGTCTCCTTTCCCGTCTTTTTTTTTTTAATTTTATTTTATTTTTTTTTTGGAAAAAAAAAATTTTTTTTTTTTATGGAGGAGGGGAAATTTTTTTTTCGCGGGTGGATAACCCCCCCCCTTTTTTTTTAATGCAATAGGAGGCAAACGGGCACGAGGCTCACCTGATGTTAAGTGATACCGCGGCCCATGGACACTCACACTGCCAGAAGGCTCGCAAGTGCGATTCTGCCCTTTCAAGAATTGGTACGCTCTTTTCTTGAAGGACCCTAAGTCGAAATGGTTCGGAAATACTTCAGTGGGCAGCTGGTTCCACATAGTGGTGGTGCGCGGCAAAAACTGCTTTAGAAAACGCTCAGTTGTGGAACGCCGGACGTCGAGGTGATACGGATGGTATTTAGTATTTTGCCTAGACGTCCGATGATGAAACTCAGCTGCAGGTATTAGACCGAACAACTCGTCTGAACACTCTCCATGGTAAATGCGGTAGAAGATGCAGAGAGACCCTACATCATTATGCAACGCCAAGGGATCAAGCCGCACGGAAAGTGACTGGTCGTCGACGATTCGAACCGCTCTTCGTTGAATGTGGTCATGTGGTGGAAAGGGTCAAGTGGAACGAGCTGGTACTGGGGAGCTACCGCCCAGAGGTGAGAACAGTATTCCATGTGGGGCCGAATGGTTCTCAACTCCTACATCTGTCAAGACCTAATGAGCATAAAAAAGCTGAGTATTTGAATTAAGTTTGTGTCAACAGCAGGTGATAATGTAAGTGATCTAAACCTTAGGGTGCAAAAGCAACGCTTGAAATGGTAAACTAGCCGTTACAAAGTTAATAAACGTCGCGTGCGCACTTCGAGTCTTGCAAATATTCATTACGCCAAATTATAGTTGTTAGTTGTTGCATGTACTGATGTGAAGTTAATGCGCGGGAACACTGAAGATGGTCCGTTCACAGATCAAATCTATATTAATTTCCTGTACAATTTTTACTTTAGGGGAGATTTTCAATTTGCGCATATGTTTAAATTTTAATGTTAGGTTAAGTTTACAAAAAATATCTTAAAGATCTTGAATTTTTATTCCCGTTATTTTGTGTATCCGACAATTTTTTCTGTTAATGTCTAATGTAAACAGTAAATTAAAAATACTACTTATATTAAGAGATTTTGTAAACCGTGTTTATTAAAATCAAAACACTGTACACATTTTAATTAATTATGGTATCAAATATGTAACTACAAGTTTTCTCACATATAAACTTTAATGAGTTGGTTGAAACAAAAGCACCGGTTTCATGTATTTAACGAGAGTTGCATAATGAAGCATCCTTTTATAGCTTTAGAAAATATATTCATGAAACTTGAATTAGGTTTTCCGAGCTAAATTATAACGCTAACAAGTCTGAAGCGGCCAGTTTATAATAAACGATACTTTAGAATATACTTGACAGATGTATGGAGAATTGTCACTGATTATTTGTCGAGTTCGTTTACAAACGTGACCCGCTGTCATAAAATAAAATTATATGACTTATTTAGAAATAATATTATATAGACTTGAGCTCATCTTTAGTCACGTAAACGTTTCCATACAAATTTGGCGTTAAAGGCTCACGCACGAGGCAACCTTTTTCAGCTCAGACCACGTTAGTAAGTTGTACGTTGTGGTCGTCTTCCCTATCGTCGCTCTTACGTTTAATTCTCATTTGCAATACATTTGTAACAAAGTTGTTTAAAAGTTTAAATTACGACTACAGAAATCTTCTTGGTATAATAATGATATAGTGCGCTCCGACTGAAAATTGATCCGTCATGATTCTAAGATAAAATTGTATTTATATAGTTTTAATGATCTGTCACGCTATAATTATTTAATTTAATGTTTTCATGGAAGGTTCGAAGGTTTTCCTTGACCGACGCCAAATGAAAATGAAATTTCGGACATATCTTTCCCACGACATCTCGATAGCCAATTATGGCGAGTCGACTTTTTGCTTTCGAGAAGCTCGCTGATTGGTTTGCAATGACATCACTCATGTAATACCATTGTATCAAGGTAGGAAAAATAATAAAATACCCATCAATAACAAGTTAGTCTAATTGTTTAAAGGTGACTACTTCTCAGTCAAAATAAAAAGAGAGAGATTACACTTTTTAAATTTAATAAGGCTTCTTAAATCGATATAAACGCAAATAATTAGACATTCAAAGACCAGCAGTTTTGGCCAAGCAAGTTACTGAGCTTTTATAAATATTATATTTAGTTTATTAAGTATAATTTATATTTTTTCCTGTGCACCAACGCTTTGTTTGTAGAAACATAGATCCGAGAAGAATATTATATTTAGTTTTTATAAGCCAATACAATTTTTTAATTAGCCCATCTAGTGTTTTCTATTCTATATTTTTAATACAGCTTATAGTCATTATAAATAAAGTTAAGTATTGACGTAAACTTCTCTTGTTAATACTTTTTTGATGGGAACGTTTGGTTATACTTACTTATATTATACTTACGTGTCTTCTTGTCATAAAATATATATGTCATGTCAGCCATAGCCCGGTACAAAAATAATATTTTGTGCTATATCAGCTTCTAAATTATTTTCATACTTTTAAATATTGCATTTAATTTAATTAAATTCCAGCAATTTAGTAACAAGAATTATCACAAAAAGAATAAAAAAAACAATGAAATGTTCGGCTAACACATCCCTGCTATATGCATATAAAAACCTGTATTGTCTATCCAAAATTCATGAAGCATCGCTTTTATTCACCTTCATACTAACAACATAGATGTTCTTGAACTAGGTACTTTATGTATCACAGATTCCATTTACGAGTAAAAGGATGTAAGCTAACAAGTGCTTGATATAAAAAGTACACCGCTATACAATTTTGTGTCAAGCTGAGAATGTAGGTCTCAACCATCCGTTACGACACACGATTCCCTTAATAGCCCTTAAAACGGTTATGGGCTTGTATCTAAGATTGCTCGTACTTCTTATAACTTCTTTGGAAGCCAAAACGACCGAGTTCAATAGGTTCATGTAGAAGTACTGTAATTTTGGCGTAAATCCTAGATATTACAAATACACAAAAAAAAGTATTAAAAGCCATGATAAAAAATATAAAACCCTTGGACGCATCGCGTTTAAAACACGGTGAGTGACTATAAAATACATAAAATATACTCAATTTATCATTTGACCAAGTCTTAAAGATGGTAGATGCTATACCTCCATGGTGAGGATGCACGCTGATAAGCAGGCAAGGCTCGTCTCCGGGCTCGCGACAGCAGTCCAGCACGTCCCGGCTGGTGGTCTGTGGTGTCACAGGCACCGCTGTGGGTGACCATCCTGCACCGCTCTCGCACCACACTCTCACTATAATCTGTAAAAGTAAATTATGCAAAATTTAAAACAACGACGTGAACGACCTTTGTTGTTGAGTGAGTTTCCCAGTCCAACAATTTCATTTATTAGCGAGTATCATTATTTAAAGGAAATTCAGTTTTACCGGATTACGAGTCAATTATCATGGTTTACAATTAATAAAACATTTGTATTTAATATATTACGATTATCGTATATCGGAAACTATTGTTTATGACTTATGTACGAGTATGTGTACTAAGCTTTTGAAACATCCTAAGTTGTTGAAAGCTCTAGTGTATTTATGTCTTAATAACCTGTACATTCTTGCAAAGACTGACTGACAGTAAATGGCTGTAGGTACTAAAACGGAGTAGATAGTAACATTATATGGAAGAAAACGACTTCTATACACGAGAATATAATAGTTGCTGGTGACTTCGTATACGGTTATAGAATAAAAATGTAGTTCCTTTACAAGCTTCCACGAGTCGGGTATACGGTTATGGGGTGTAAGAAAGTGTATGAAACTTTTGCGTTTTATTATTACTACATATAAAACGGGCTTACAATTTTAATTTTAAATTAGATGACGGCCATTAGCTTGGGTGATAGTAGTCGGTCAGCGTGTCTAGTCCAATCACAGACAAACGACACAATCCGTCATGTCGTTTAACGAATCGCGTTAAAGTGGAAGTCACCACTTCCGTCATTTGACATTCTATGTCCAATTTTTTTCGATTTGCAATTGGCTCCAATAAAGCAAACATATTTTTATAATAGTTTTGCAAAAGTTACTCTTTTGAATTTATGTTCAGATATGTTAAAAACTCCCATATTTATATATGTATAGCTAAAAATTTCACATGGATTCCAATCATAACATTAAACAAGTCTTCTACGCATAATTAATATTCTAGACCTTATGAATATATCACTTGCACAAGCATATAGAGTAATTATTGCTAAAGTCATTGAAACACAGGAACAACTTAACTTCGGCTGTTAGTACCACAAATAGAAAATAAGATTTCTATGTTTATTAAGCAAGCGTTAATTAATTCATTGAATGCGAGATTTAATTAAATAATCAAAATTGTATAGAAACAGTTTGTATTCATTAGCAAGTGCTTTCATTTACAACTCTATTAATTAGTACAAACTATCCTAATTGGACGGTAATGGGGAAACTGGGGATGCCGCTTTAAAATGAAAAACTGCACCTATCGTTTTCCGATCATATGTAATCATTTTAAGAGTATTGGCGACTTGACTTGTTCTTTTAAGTCGGAATGCACAGAATGTAAACCATTTACTTGCCTAAAAAGAAAAATTATTAGCAAAACAAAAATTAGAGGTATACATTCACTTTCATACCAGAAATGCCCCATTTCAATATTGGACTTGGATTACAAATTAACTTGAAGAAAATGTGTGGTGATTTATTATTTTTTATTTATTAATTTACATATTTGATTATTCATTTAGTTAACGAACACTATTAGCTTAAAGAAACTAAGAAACATTTAAACGAACTGAAAATCTTGTAATACAAGTGCATGATATTGGAAAATATCAATAACAATACTGTTATATTTTTTTTATTTCATTCCATCTCGCATTTTTTTAAATCTATTTAAATTGTCAGCTGTAACAATATCATCTGTAGTAATGGTCCGTACATAGTGGTTCCCCTGGATGGTGCAGATTCTGTTGATGCAGCAATCATATTAGCATTAGTTCCAAAGTAGTTGTTGCGTGTGTCTCTTCCTGTTTAGTACTATTTGTTAATTATATTTCACATAAACGAATATTGAAGAGAATATTGGATCTAGTTCTTTCAAATGTTGCTTTGACTCTTCGGGAAGCAGATAGTCACCTAATTAAAAAAGATATTCTGCACCCTCCACTTGTAGTATGTTTGGCTATGCATACTTGTAAGTCTGTTAAAAATAAGGCAGCTACTAAATTAAACTTTTTTAAGGCAGATTATACTGCAATTAATAGTCACATGCATAACATTGATTGGATAGAAGCGCTAAATGTAAGTGGTAACATAGATGACATGGTTGCAGCATTTTATAACAAAATTAATGGGATCATTACAGCTCATGTGCCTCGAACCAAAATCTTAAAATCTAATTATCCGCCGTGGTTTGATAAAGCTACCATTAGACTGCTTAAAGAGAAAAATAAGCTTCGAAAAAAATTTAGAAAATTTGGTAACCCACGTGATGAGTATGAATTTAAATTGCTTCGTACTCGTTGTGATAAACTAATCAGCAATAAATACAAAGCATATATTAGTAATGTTGAAAACAATATATCTAAAAATGTAAAACATTTTTGGAACTTCATTAAACACAAAAGGAAAGACTCATATACAATACCACAAGAAATGTATCGAGGTGGTGAAAAAGCCACACAAATTAGCGAAATAGCTAATTTATTTGCGGAGCACTTTAAATCAGTTTTCAGTAGCAATGATATTAGTATAATAAGTGAATCTCAATATCCCACTATGTGTAATGTCTTACCGTTGTGCAATGTTAGATTTTACTGAAAAAGAAATTGAAAACAAAATTAAGACTTTAGATATTTTTAAAGGGTGTGGTCCTGATGGCATTCCCCCAGTTTTTATTAAAAGTTGTTTTTCTTCTTTAACGATACCATTAAACTTAATTTTCAATAAATCACTAGAACTAGGCACGTTTCCGACAATGTGGAAGAAAGCTAGAATCATACCGATATTTAAAAAGGGTGAGACAAATATTGTTACGAACTACAGACCTATTTCTATTTTAAATACATTTTCTAAGATTTTTGAATCGCTTCTATGCCCAATACTCAAATCACACTGTAAAGTTTTTGTAGATACTGCTCAGCATGGTTTCTGTGCCAAAAGATCTACTGATACTAATCTCTTTGAGTATGTAAATTTTTTTGGCAAATGCAATTGATGAGAGAAAACAAATTGACTGTATTTACACAGATTTTTCTAGTGCCTTCGACAAAGTTAGTCATAGTGTTTTATTGAAAAAGTTGGATTACTTATATGGTATTGGAGGGGGTTATTAAAATGGTTTGCGTCATATTTGACAGATAGAACTCAGTTTGTGGCAGTTGGTGGTATAGAATCGCAATCGTACATTTCCACATCAGGTGTTCCACAAGGTTCTCATCTTGGTCCTGTCCTATTTACTCTTTTGTAAATGATATTGGTTCGTTTGTTAAATATAGTAATTTTTCCTTGTATGCGGATGATATGAAATTTTTTAAAGTAATTAATAGCGCTCAAGATGTGGAGTTATTGCAAAGTGACGTAGTGGGTATACAGAGGTGGTGCGATCATAACAAAATGGTTCTAAATGCCAAAAAATGTTCAGCAAATTACTTTCTCTAAAAAGAAACTACCAGTCCCCTCTAAATACACTATCGACGGAGTACTACTACTGCAGGTCAATGAAATTAGGGATTTAGGAGTAATACTAGATAGTAATTTATCGTTCATACCACATTACAATGCAATAGTAAATAAAGCTTCTAGAATGTTAGGTTTCATAAGGCGGTCGACTAAGTGTTTTAAGAATGTGAAGCCTAAAATAATACTTTACAATTCTCTTGGTCCGTAGCATTTTGAATATGGTAGTGTTGTTTGGAACCCTCAATATTCTGTCTGTTGACAGAAACGAACGAATTAACCGCCATTTCTCCAAACATCTATGCCGAATAAATAATAACATTAGCTATAAATGCGAGTATGAAAAAAGACTAGCTTTCTTTCACTTACAATCACTCCGCGATAGACGCCGCCTTATCGACATTATATTTGTTTACAAAATTTTAAATAACTTGGTAGATTTACCTAATGTTTTAAGTCAAGTGAACTTCCTCTTAAAGAGGAACACAAGAAACACTTCAATCCTTTTTACGTTCGGGCAGTGAGGACCAACGTCGGTTGTAATGCTCCTCTACACAGATCTCTATCGACATTAAACGACGCTCTGAGTACATGCCAAGCAGATCCATTTAGTGACAGTCTCCATGTCTTCAGGCGTAAGATGCTGCAGCCACTGTTGATTCGTGACCAATAGTGATTATTGCAAAGTAGAAAATTATTGTTTTTTTTTATATATAATTGTAAATTGCATGTTTTTTTCTCTTTAATGTTAAGTTATTTTCTCTTCTTTATTGTAATGTTTCCCTTTAAATGTTGTGCACACTTGTTATTGATGCACATGCATGTATCTTGTTTTCTATGTTATGTGTTCTCTGTAAGTGTTTGTATGTGTTTCGTTAGTGTGCCTTTTGGAAATAAAAAATAAAAAAAAATAAAAAAAATAAACGAGTCAGAATAAACCCACTATTAAAATGGTTATTTTCATAACATAAAATAAAGATTTTACGCCTACACAAGAGAAAGTGATGTCACGAAACGGGAGATTTATGTGAGCTTGCAAAATATTTATAAAACGCGTTGCAAAACCCTTCATAGCTCACCAACTAATTATATGGGACGTGTTATTTATGACTTTAATGCCTCCAATACGAGAGGAACAAAATATATTTTGTTTACGTTGCCATAGGTTGTGAAGATTACTGTTTGGCATTGGTTTATTTAGATCGTCTTATACAAATGGAGCTAATGTTTAGGATAATGGGCATAGATTATGTTTTATTGAAGTACAAGTACATTAAGTACAGCCCTGCGATTCTGTAACTCACTTTTCGAACTCGCACAGCGGTTTCGCAGCGGCGGTCGCGCTCAAATCAGTCGTGAAGCAGTCATTTTACGACTTGGCAGTCTGATAAGGACGGAAAAGTGAGTTACAGAATCGCAAGGCAGTACGTGGATTTGTTAAAATTTGAAACTTCTTATTCATAACAAAACTTTATAACCGGGTCATCAAGTCAAAAACTTAAACTGATCTTTATTTTTTCGGCGTCAAATAAATTCGTTAGAATTTTCATTCTTTAGTTAAAGTAGTGTAATAAAACTGAGTAACTCTCACATATCACAAGTAGTAATAATGCTACTTAAATACAATATGCAAGCCCTTCGTACTTTTTATTTCAAGTTAATTTGATACAGATCAATCCTTTATGAAGGACGTACATCTAAGGGGCCGTTCAAGTATTACGTAAGCAGATTTACTGCAATTTATTTATCCCCCCCCCAACCCTTCTCTTGTCAGCAAAAGTATGCTAAGCTCTCAAAAATAATAGTACATAAACGTATTAAGTTTTGTAGGAATACACGAAAAAGCATTTTGTTTTCGTGCATAGCCAATGTGTGGGTAATATGTGTAAAAAAGTTAATAATTACTGTTGACAAATCACCAAATAAGAAACCCCTCCAACCCCCTATAGTCCTTACGTAACACTTGAACGGCCCCTAACCAGATTCCTTATTCTACAGTGTTTAAGTAATTCGTGTATAAGGTCATAAAATGGGGTCTTACTTTTAATTACTATATGTAGAGTCAGACCCCTATAATTTCGACTAGTAATACATAAATATTCCACTACCTGAACTGTTTCTAAGTAATGTAAAATTATGTACGTAAGCTATATTTAATGTTAACCGCAGTCCCTTTGATACAACGGATTCAGCAACTACTTCCTGTATTATGTAAATGCTCTGTCATTTACATTATATATTTGTCATGTATGATTCATGGGATACAACTGACAGCTGAATCTAAACTACATAATGGGACATAACATTAGAAGCCTTAATACAAGTAATAGATACTTGAGTGGCATTGTTTCACTTTTGGTCTATGTAATCTACCTCATTTTAATATGAGGCAAATTTGATTTATTATTTATTTTTTTAAGGAAAAACTCTAAAAGCACTGGACGGATTTATTAAAAATTACCAAAAGCTATATTATCACCGTGTAGAGCGAGTATCATAAGACCGAAGTAACGCGGTTAAAACCGCTGGACACAGCTTGTCATTTTTATAGTTTCATTATGTGTTCATTACCATTGTAGTACCTAGTTTAGGAGCTTAGAAGCCTTAGGTGTTTAAGGTTATATGGGGTTTGTGGTGCGTGTTTAATATTGTAACTAAATGATGAGCGTTTATTGCACTGTGCTGTACGCATTAATCTTAATTCATACTAACAAATTTCAATTTTCTTTAATATTTATTAATAGCACAGGAAATTATTGTTCAACCGATATAATATATAAGACACGTACCATGAGTTGATAATATATAAAATAACGTTTGAGAAATCCACGATTAATGCTTTTTTATGTAGTGATACTCATTCACTGAAATAAGCTTTGGTTAGATAACTTATACTGATGAATTAATCTTAATTATTTTTAATCGTGCATTCTTTTAAGTCGAGAAAGAAATGGAAGAACGGCTGATCTTATTCATCAAAGCTTAACATAGCTGTCCCATGCCCCTCCACACATTTACGTTCGCTTTCAAGCTTTCTGTACACATTATGTCATCTTCAAATACATCTGCGAGAAAATTATCGCAATGCACATAAAACAGTCCAATAGGCATCTAACTAGTTTCTAAGAGGGGAGTTTTTGCCCACACTTAAGGGATGACGATTGTGATCCAGACATGGTAAGAACTAAGAATATAATAATACTGTAGGTATTCAGTAACTTCCTTTAGCACAGCTGCCTGCGCAGATGTTTAAGTAAAGGGGTCAACGTCGTCCGTTATGCAAAAATTACTTTATGAATTTAATATCCACTTTAAACTAATAAAAGTCCCAAAGTTACTTAAGGTCTTATAAAGTATTATATATGACATACTTAGAAATAAAAAATGTTGATTCTCGCAACAGTACGGTAAGAAGTAGAGAGCTAAGGTCTTTATATGATATTACATAGATTACAAAATCATATAAAAATTAATTTCTGTTTGTGTGCCTCGCTAGAACTTGGGATTGGCTGGACCGATTCGTCTAATTTTGATCTTGAAATATTCGTGGAAGTTTAGGGAAGGTGTAATTGCTAGGATACATAAATATTAAAGAAATAAAATTACTAGAAACTACAATTAAATTCCAATAAAAACTGGTCCTAGCTGGAAAATGAAATGTCTTTATAGAAATAAAAAATTGTCACTTGGTTGTCATATATTCATAGATTGCCTTCCTGCCGATAACTCCGATCTGACCTAGATGTTTTAAAAATGTTGTATTAAGTGTAGACACAAATATATGTAGGTAATACGAAGTTCCCCAGGTCTCAGTACAATATAAATGTTTAATAACACCGCTGGATCAAGCTGCAATAGATACACCATTCCCTTGACCATAGAGCCATGGAAGTGATCGATATTTTAGGTGAATCTCTCTCTCTTTTCCGTCGGTAGCACATGTCTGACCGTCGTGGACAGCAAGGAACCATCTGCAGCGAACTATCTGTTTCCACCAGCGCAAGAGAGGAGTAGTATTAGTGTTCAGTTTTGAGTACGATGAGTCCTTCACTTGATCAGCTTGCTTCAATTTTACCAACCACAATTAGTTGCTCCAAGTTCTCATCGATTTAGGCAAATTTAATTTCAAAATGTACTTTATATTTTTAAATATTAATAAGACCAGCTAATTTAAAGTAATAATCAGAAAAATTCATCAAAATAGACTGTGATTTTCCGCTCTCAAGCAGTATTTAACTAATTCTAGTTATGTTAACCAATTCAAACTGTTATAAAGTTTTAAACATGAAAAGATAAGGCTACCTTAAATCGACATTTTCGAAAATCAGTGTGACACTTTGTGCCACAAACAAAAGCCAAACGCCAAATCAATAAATTCAGTAGTTAAGAAACGAGATATGATTGCAATAACTTATATAATTTATGTTAACGGATCGTAAATCAAACATTTATTATAATAAATAGACAATATTGTACCCAAATGCAAATAAGCATAGTTAGCAAAGGTTTTGTTTGCTTAGTCATAATTTATGGAGGCTGTGTGTACAATTTGGACCTTGAATCAAAATATACCTGATACACGCGTACATGGGTCACATATTGGTTAAATTCAAATATATTTGGAGTCCTAAACCTCCAGTTTATAGGACTAAGTGGAATTGATTGGATATTATATTCTCGTCCACCCCTAAATATTTTTTTTATTTTTAGATATTTTTTCTGTTTTTATTTTTTTATGATACAGCATTAAAAAATACATACAACCCCTAACTTTCACCCCTCTACGGTCAACCCCTATTTTTTATTATAAATGATATACATGGCAAAACGACGTTTGCCCGGTCAGCTAGTTATATATAATAACAATATATAGCACTCCGTTCATACGACAATTTATAGACGTTCCACGAGATCTCTTTTTAAATTGGACAAATCATAATAGAACATAAATGACGGAGGTATGTAGAAACATAATATTACAGTTGGACAGCTCAATTTTAAATTTTAACCGTCTTATGGGTTAAAATTTAAAATTGAATTCTATTAAACTCGAAGAATTCCTTTGCAAGTAAATGTTATAAAGATACTGTGTGGTTTTTAAAATTAACACACCTTAATAATACTAATTAGTTCGCTGTACACGAAGTAAGACATAACAAAAGTATAAAATATTTAGGAGTGTGACAGTCCAAGTGTGATCAATGTAATCTCTTCCAGGTTAACTTTCTTTGTACTATAAATATTTTTGTGAGTTCATTCTTAAATTCAGTCTCAAAGACAATTAAAGCATTTGTATTTGCTATTATCAAGACACATCGCACCGATATTAAATTTGGTTTAATAGGTGAAATGCACCTTTGAAAGTGTGTTTTTTTATAGATACTACGGAAGAGAGCAGTCATAATTTTATCATAAAGTATATATAAATAAATAAAGAAAAACTTTATAAATTAATTCTTAGGCCCTTTCTCCACTGCTCCGGTCCGGTGTCGGATACCGGAATGAGTCATGAGAAAAATATCGGAAGGCCGGATTGCGCTTCTCCACTATATCCGATCCGACAATAATCGATACTTGTATATTTATCATGCAACACCTATATTAACTAAAACCCATATACTTTATTTTATTAATAAAACGTTCTAAATTTTGAATATTTTATTGCCTTGGCAAGTTTATTACTTTTTTTATATTGTCTATCTTAAAATATTATAATCTACTTAATAAATAGTTCACTAATACTATGGTATAAAATATAAATAAATAGCAACATAATTTGGTTTGGTCCAGGTTATCCAGATTCTTTCAAATTAAACAAACTATAAATAAACCTGTGAATAATAATTTATAACCTCTTGGATACTTGGATATACTTGGACCGATAAAACACCGCGTTCTGGGGGCCTACCATGAACTCTTATTGCGAGCCTATTGACAACCTACAACTGAGATGCATCGCTAATTCGTACCATGACATCGAAAAAACGAGACAGTTTATGTTCCCACGTGACCTTAGCGGTTATCAGATTTCGTTCGTTCAATTTGTATGAAAATCCGTACCATGACCGCTCGGCTGAACCGAAATTTGACAGTTGCGCCTTCCAACTATGACAGAATAAGCGATTCTAAAAAGTTACTTTTTGTTCAACTTTTTTGTATCGAAATGTCCAAATAATAGTTTAGAACCTATAAAATTTAATATTTGTATTAAAACTTGTTAATAAAGTTAAAATAATAAGATTTATCTACTATGGCTAATATAGGAAAAAAAATATAATTTTTATATTTACGATATTTTGGGGTATTTTGAGTGTAGAGTGCGATTATAAATAAATTATTAAAATATAGACGGAGATGAGAAACAAGACGGCAATGCCCTTCCGACTTCGTAGATATTGAGTTTATAATTTACTATAGATTATTGACTTTGATTCATTGAAGATTTCAGTGTACCTACAAATAATTGCACATTGTTCAATAATATTCAATTAATTATGCATGTCTAACAAAAACATAATCCCCCAATATAATATTTTACAATAAATAAGAATGCCATATTACTAGCAGATATTTATTATAATTAAATTTTTCCTCACTATGTTCATGAATTGTATTATTCTCCTCTGCTTTTTGTTGTTTAAAAAAACATAGGTATTTTTAAATTTATAATGTGTAAATAATAAGCCATTTAAAAATATTATAATAACAGTATTTATTTAGTTAGGATGACTCCATCAAGATAGAAAAAGATGTCTTCAGGCAATGTTCAATTGGTTATAAACATTTATTCATATATCTCAATTTAGTCAAGTTAAGCTGTAAAGAAAATTATTATTATTATTATAGCCTCTTTATTTCCATAATGAATAACATATTAAACAAGTATATCATATGATTAATTATTACATAATATGTGCATGCATTAAAAAATACAATATTATTTATTTCTATTATATTTATAATCTTTAAATTATATTCCAATCATAATTAATAATTTCAATGTATATAAGTTTGAAATGATAAATAAATTAATAAGAATCAAACAAAATTCATTTTTATAAATCATTATAAAGTATCATTAAATCGTTATGGACCCCTCTACGGGTAAAGGCCTCCTCCATTTTGCTCCATCTGTCTGTCTTTTGCTTTGGTGGTCCAGTTTTCACCAGCTTTTCTTTTTATTTCATCAATCCAGTTTTACTTTGGTCTACCTCTTAATCTTTTTGTTGGTTCTCGCCAGGTTACCCTTGGTGTCCATTTTTCCTTGTCCGTGCCATGCATGTAAGACCCGCCCAATTACATTTTTGTCTAAAGCTTTGTTGTTTTCCTTCTATTATTTCTATTATTTTTGTTGTTTTCCTTATTTCTGTATTTCTCTTCCGATGTTGTCTTTGTATGTTTAGTAGACTCCTTTCCATCGTTGTCTGGCACACTTGTATTTTGTTTTCGGTGTATTTATTGTAAATCCATGTCTGGAAGCCATATGTAAGACAAGGTATTAAATATGAGTCCATAATTTCTCTAATCAAAAAAAATAAAAAAATCTTTATTGCTCCAGGATTTATTCCAGGTTATGTTGACTCGTTTTTTAACCTAATCGTCGTGTCTTGTCTTTGAGAAAGATACTTGTTGACCCAGGTAAACATAGTTTTAAACATATTGTAATGTACTGTTATTAACCTTTATTGGAATAGTTTGGTGGTTCGTCATAATAATAATCTTTCATTTGATAGAAAAGATTTTGCATTGTAAGTGCATACATCGAAGTTTTGTAGTGGAGATGGAAGGTTGTAGTCATTATCCCCCGCGGTGACCAGCGGTATTGGGAGATGAAGAGCCTCCTGTAAAGAAAGTATAATTATTTATATTATATGAATTACTTAACGTATAAATTGAGTTTGTACAATTTGAAGGAATTATTTTTTATTATAGTTACTTATGATTTTAGAGTAATAAGTTGATTTGTAATATCTTTTGCAAAGGGTTTTATATCAGTAATTCACTTCGTTATAGGTATTTATTTTTTAATAAATAAATTTGTGAACAATACTTACCCCATACCATTATTTTATAAGTTAAACAATTTGTAAATATATTTATAAAACCGAAATTTTGTAAACACCAAAATATTGAAAGCTCCTATCAAAATTTGAAAGAAACGTTTAAAAATAATAAGTGTCAACTGTCATAGCACCAGAGAACTTTCCGTTTAAAATATATCAAAAGAATAGTTTTATATAAAATAAATATATATAATAAGACATAATAGCTTATTGTGATTGATGAATTATTTAAAATAATTTTATATTTTATTTATTTTCATAGAAATATCTGTCGAAGTAAGTTTGACCGTTAAATTTCTAAACGTACTCAGAAACCACAAACAAAATTATCGTTCTTTCATTCGGTCTTGCGATGCTAATACGTTTCAGCTTATAGGCGGTCATGGTACGAAAAATGCTATCGACTTTAGGTACCTAAACTCCGCTGCATCTCAACTGGATTGTTTTAAGAAAGTTCATGGTAGGCCCCCAGATCTACAAGTTTTCGGATCGTTAAAAACCGGATGCCGGAGTAGTGGAGAAGTACATAAGTACTGTTGTGAGTTTCTAAATCGGATCGGTAATTAACGTTTGCCGGACCGGAGCAGTGGAGAAACGGCCTTATTCTATCTTCATTATAATACAGGCGCTTATTGTATATAGTAGCCTATATATTTTTTATTCCATAATTTACATGTTCACAATCTTACCGGTATCATTTTTGGGTGACATGTGTAGTCGCAGCTTTATCTTCCTTTCTGAAAAAGAAACACACCGTTAATTATTTTTTTATTAATCCACTAAATAGAGATGTGTTAGCCTACGGTTTATTCCCCGGCTGTGCACCAATTGGCGTTCTGCCTATGTATAGGTAAAGGAAACCATCGTGAGAAAACCTGCTTGCCAACCCAAAAAGTCGACGGCGTGTGTCAAGCACAGAAAGCTATTAATAGTTCAGATCACCTACTGGCCTATTCCAAAAAACAAATGAACACGAAACAGATACAGTAATCGGACCTTAAAAGGTTGTAATGCCACTGTTTTTATAATCAACTTAATCATTACGAAAACCTTAATAAAATGTTATTTATTTCTGTTTCCCTTTTGTAAAGAATTCACGTTTTCAAATATGAACCACAGAATATTTAACCTAGTAACCCACAAAAGTAGGATTTTTTTTTTTTTTTTATTCATAAAAATTAAGCGTCTGCAATAAATGTGCATTTGTGATGATTATTTATCGTGTGTGCTAATCTAAAGGTTTTTAAAATCCAAATTAAATGTTATGATTAGTGATAAGCGGTTGTACGGAGTCGTAAAATTAAAAATATAAGTACATGTGCGAGCAATTGCGCAGCCAGTATGTATAAGGCAATTAATAAAATCATTTATTCAGTAGGTAACACAATGTACACTTGTGATTCGTCATTAAAAGAAATAAATATTAATGCTTCTAATTTTACATTTACTGCCAGTTCTCAAATCAAGGGCGTAGAACGGAAGAGAAGAACTGCAATAAACTCTCCGCCACTCTTTTTAATCGCCATTTTTTTTTTTTTTACACAATGTTTGTAAGGAGCTGCAACCATTACACCATGTTCCACATGACATTTTAAGTAATTAATAATAATAACATAAATAAAAACAAAGACTTGTCCCCTATCAGCAGGAGGCATGGTGAAATAGGAGCACGCACTTACATTCTCGTGGGAACAACACGCAAACACATAGTCGAAATAATTAACATCACCGATACACGAATTCAAGTACGACCAGTCACCACAAGTAGCACCCGTCACGAGTATGACGCATGGCCAGCCATCGGCCCCCGCCATATTTTAGGAAGAGACAACCCGACGCATGGACGCCGCCACAAGCAATGACATTTAAGCGAGCATGACGATCCTTGAAATGTGGACTTGGCTACATATGTATAAGGCAATTAATAAAATAGAAAGATCCTGAAGTCTTGGTGGCTATTTTCCACAACTACACGTAGTTTCTGGCCAGAAGCCTCAATTGCCGTCAAAAAAACAATTTTGTCCTAAAAATATCCCCCTCATTTCTCATTGTCAAAGTCAAAGTCAAAAATCATTTATTCATATAGGTAACACAATGTACTTATGAACGTCAAAAAAGAAATAAACATTAAATGCTTCTAATTTTACATTTACTGCCAGTTCTGTAATTGTGGGGCTTCCTGACTGTAAACGCTAGACGTCAAAAACCATTTAAAATATATGATTGAAGGTAATTAAAATAAATTCGACAGTTAGAAGCGCGCATGTTTCATCTAAGATATCTATGGTTTAAACAGCGAAATTCCTCACGTATAACAGATTTAGAAATAAAGAATATATCTATTTACTATAATAAAAATTAGGGACCGTTTTGTATTGGAATTCTTTTAACTTTTTTTTTCATAAATATTTTAGTGGAGTCAAAGTCTCGCATTGGTTTTTCCTGTGTATGAGTCCACGTAAGTGAGATCACTGTTATAAGACGTAAACCCTAGAGATGGAAAGACGATTACGAGAATATAATGGCGTGGCGGTTACTGGATGGTCTTGGGAGCCTATGGCAGGAGTCGTTGAATAAACTAAAATTTAAAATATACCGTCATATCATCTTTATTAATACAAGGTCAACCATTTAATTTTATAATCTTTCGTAAAAAATTAATTTATTAATATAAAAAAAATACAATTATTTCGCTAACAAAAAAAGCTTTAAAAGTTCCCTTTCCCTACCTTTTTTCATCTTCACCCAGTTTTCTCAATAAGTTAAACCTCGGCGCTTAATAAGCTAAGCTATGCTCTGTCTCCCGGACCGGTCTACAATAACCGTATTAAGCGTCGTATATTATGCCCTAATCCGTATTAAATCGGGTAACGTTTTAAATAGGCGATTTAAATAGGATTAAGTTCCGCGCATGGCTTAAAAATTTAGGGTATGACTTATATTTTCTTATTAACACTTTGTTATAGAAATAAAATACATTTGACTTAATTGAATGAAAAGGAGGGCAACTGGCGGTCTTATCGCTTTCGAGCGATCTCTTCCAGGCAACCACTGTGTGAAAAAATTAGATAAGATAAGCAAGAAGTGCAAAATACATAAGACACATATTATGTAGTTATTTAGACAAAACAAACCAATTTATGTAAACAGTGGTCAGGATAATATTTAAAAAAAAGGGTTTAACTTCTGAATTAATGTCGAATCAAGATATTTTATGAACCGAGATTATAAAATCTTTACGTAAAACATTTTGAAATTTTTGGCAAAATCGAAATTTTTGTTGTGTTTTTTTGTGAATTATGTAAAGATAGAAAGTGTGGTAACTTATAAAGTTGTGATATAAACTTTTTAACGTAAACAATCAGCTAATGGTATCATTGGTTGGAAGCCATAAAGGAAAAGGATCAATTTTAGTTAATATATCAATACAGATCTCTATACCACTCCTCAATCTATTTATTAATTTAACATTTAGTAAGACGAAGTAGCGGAGGCTTGGTAATACCATGTAATAATATTATGCCATAGCATAAGGTTTACAATAGCGCAAAGTAGGTATTTTAATTAAACGAAATGCATGTATATGGTATTGCTCTCTTGGGCATATAATTCACAGAACGTGAATAATTATCGTGAATAGCCATTTATATTTTAAATACGAACGCTATATTTGTTATGCTTTCATGATTACGAAATAAAAAAGCCACGGAAAATACTACATTCCTTTAGGAGAGTTTTAACATTTTAAAATTGTTTTATTCACAAAATGTGCCTGTCACATGTGGGATTTTACAGATGAAACATAACAAGATACATATAATTTGCATTTACAATTTTCTTAACCTACAAAGTTATAATAAAAAAAATCAAAATGAAAATTAAAACAAATGTAAAATGTTTGGTCCCTATGGCAGTGTACCTTTAACGCTGGCAGCATTTCCTCGTTGTATTGGGATACTTATTGAGCGAGTAAAGCACCAGCTCTGGGGTCATCGGTACTATCTACCAGGCGCCAACTTCATTCTTTGATAAGCGCCTGTGCACTTGAACCCCACGGCCCAAGAGTCTCTACTCCAAACAACAAAATCGAAGTTGGAGGAAAGACTCTTATATTTGTGTCGTTTATTATTTTCTGCCTACTCTGTATCTTTCTCAAAATAGATTACAGATAAAAACATGTACATTAGTTATTAGCAACGGGCGGCCCTATCGCTAACAAGGAATCTCTTCCAGTCAACCCTTGTAAGGAAAAAAAACAAATAAAGTGCAAGAAGTTCATAATTAAATTAACTAAATAAAATTAAAAGTACCAATGAGAAATTATACAATTACCAAACTAAAATAAAAAAATATCATGCAACACACAATTCCGATTTCTGAATTTTCCATTCAATTTTTTTTGGGACAGCAGCAAACGGATCACTTAGAGTTAAGTGCCGGAAGACCCATCTGCAAGACCAGGAATATACTATATACTCATCACCGTACGAGCCGTATTAACTCATTCATTTATGTAATTTCATCCGCATCACCTTGTAGGAGTCTTCCACGGTGCGAATTAGCGAACTGTGGAAGCGACTCCCGGTCTTCCCAGGGAGATTCGACCTCAAACTGTTTAAAAAAAAGAACATACTCCTCCCTCATGGCCGGCTGCCCACTAAAATAGGTGTCCATGGGCTGCGACGACTGCCTTTTTTGGACGCCCCGTAGGATCGTTTGCCCCCCTAATGCTTTAAAAAAAACTATATTGCCTTTTCTTCTCACGTCCCTAAGAGACAAACAAATCCCTTTACGTTACTCATTACCCAAGAATTCAAATGATAATTGTATGTTTTCAACGCATAAGAATTCAACATCTCTCCGCTAAATATTCATACATTCAAATAACATGCGTAGGAGTGACAAGGGCATTATTAAGATTTCAAGATCTCAATGACAGAGAACTGTCTGCAGACGTATTTCGATCAGTAAAGCTCAGAATTCTGAGAAAAATATATCAATCCGTGGTTAGCATAAGTCATAAATCAGTGTTTCATTGATCATTCATTTGTTTTTACTAAATAGCAAGATGGCGATCAGCCTTCTGTGCCGCCGTCGATTTTTTGGTTCTAAGGCTGGTTTCCTCAAGACGTTTTCACCGTACGAGAGAGTGTTAAAGTATACGTAATCACTTTTACTACAATTATTTATACCCCCCCTCTTGTCAGCAAAAGTAAGCTAACTTCTCAAAAATAATAGGGCCTAAACGTATTATATTTTTGTAGGAATCCTCTAAAATGCATTTCGTTTTCATGCATAGACAATGTGTGGGTTGCCATATTATGTGTAAAACAGTAAATGATTTCTGTTAACGTAATCACAAAATATGAAAATCAAAAGTCGCATGCTCAAGCCACCAGGCCAACACTGCACTTTAAGTTTTATATACCATTTTGAATATAGTCTAAAAGTTTTCCTTATGTTTCAATTGAATATATTATGTAGTTCGCAATTTTTGTAATCACTATATTAGATATTATTTTTTCTCAAAAGGTTACCTGGAAGGGATCGCTAGAAAGCGACTAGTCCGCCTGTTATTGCCTTATTAATTAATTACGAACGTTGAACGTTGGTAATCCAACCATTATTATTAACTTATTCATAGATATGAAAATAACTATTATTATTATACTACTATTATACTTAGCAACGATTTTATGTATTGCAAACAGTACTAAAAATATAATTACAAGAAGCGAGAGGAATAATTGTTTCTTTGATATATATATTCTTTCTATGAATATAAAGAGTGTAGATTATCTTAAAGAACGAACGGTACTACCGAAATGGCCGAGTCCCACCCTCGATCGTGGTCTTTGTATGCAAATATCTCGCTACCAAATATTTCAAGCGGCCTCTGCTTAATCCGTTTGTTTCTTAGCTTGATCGATGAACTTTGCTTAGATTCACAAACGTTGTTTTTGTTGTACAGAGACCAGTTTTTTGAACTAGCGTTGCCATCTGTCAAAATATATAACTACTAATAGATAAGCACTAGTCTAAGAATTTAGCCTATTTCAGACAGCCTAACTATTCTCAAAGCCTTGTTGTATTAGTGTGAAGTCAGTTTCCGCACTTTAGACGCCCATTTGGTCAATTCTCAAAGCCTTTACGTACAGTATATTATTTACGTGTATCAATTTTTATAAAAGAAAAAACCTCGGCCTGTCAAGGAATAAATAATAATTTTTCCACCAAGCATCGACCCACGACTTCCAGTTAATAAGCACCTCGGAATCGGTGAACATTTAATTTGTGGCTAAACAATTGTTTACAATATATTATGACTATTATCAAAATCTCAATGTTATAAGAATCTGTTGCCATGATGAATTTAATGAACAAACCTATTCGCAAACCTTTTAATTGAATAATCCCATTGTGTTTTACTCGCACAAGTTTCAGTTAATAGTTGAGGCGTAAGAGTTAATCCGGAAACAGTATGCCGACAAATTTGTCCCTTCCGTTCCGTTGGTTTTGTCACATAAACCTTCGCCAGCCAATTCGTCGGCATAATAGCTCACATGTTAACACTATTGTACAAATATATGGTACTGTTCCCAAAGTCTGTGGTTTTACTACAGACTATACATGAAATAACTGTTTCCGACTGTTTTTTTTTGGACGAATAAAGGAAAGGAGAACAGTTTACGGAATATCCGACAGAGCATTTTTCTGCCTCCCCGACTTCCTTAAACTCGCTGCCTTACAGGAGAACCTCTCGTTTTATAAGTCAAAAAGTATATACAAATTTATACTATACTAACTGACCCGGCAAACGTTGTTTTGCCATGTATATTATTTTTGTAAACATTTTTTAGTTCAATAAAAAAATAACTATCTAGAATAATAAAAAATAGGGGTTGATCGTAGAGAGGTGGAAATTATGTATTTTTGTATGCTGTATCATAATAAAATAAAAATAAAAACAAAAAAAATGCCTAATAATTTATATTTTTTTTTGGACTTATCACTTAGGGGTTTGAAAGTAGTAGCAAATTCTCAGACTTACTCAATATGCATAAAACATTTCATAAGAATCGGTCGAAACGTTTCGGAGGAGTATGGGAACGAACATTGTGACACTATTAGTAATAGATATATATAATGAGGCTTATTATTTAATAAACAGTACCCAAAGGCATATCTAATCAAATCTGTATTAACCTCTCAGAATTAGTGAGACCACCCTGAACATATACACTGTAACAATTTATATAAGTTCAGATCAGTACTTGAATATTCCGTTAACAGTAAGTGCGTCTGTCTTCTAAGCTCTGTCTTATCTAATTGATTTAGGGTTTTGAAGCCGTCGTTATTTAAAAAATAAAGAGGACCAAAACGTATTGTCTTTATTCAGATTAGTTACTTATGCAATTAGCTTACATTTACCTTCCTTGTGACTTAGTAGATAGTGCATTACACTGGGTTTGATTGTCAGTCAGAATGCATTCAGAAATTTGCTTATATAAAATTACTTGGGACTTCTTCAATTACTGGCACTTTGCGTTATTAAGATATAGAATAAACTAGCTTATCCGGCAAATGTTGTTTAGCCATGTATATTATTTCTAGGAAGCATTTTTTTATATCAATAAAAATCCACTTTAATAAAAAAATCTGTATCAATAAATATATAATGCTGTATCATTAAAAAAGTAAAACAAAAAATTATGTTTTAAAAATAAAAATAAAATTTAGGGGGATGAAAAATAGATATTGTCCAATTCGTCCAATCTAACCGATATGCACACAAAATTTCACGAAAATTGGTCGAGCCATTTCGGAGGAGTTAAATTACAAACATACATATATACGAACATGTTTACATATAATTAAACAGTAAAGTAGAATTGTTAGAATTTTTTAAAGCTACTGGGAGATATTTACCAGCAATACTCAGCATCTAAAATATGCCCGCTCATATCATTAGGTAACATTGAATATGTACAAAGTACCTATTTGTTTGTAACTGTCACCCATTCTCACTCCGGGGTGAATCGTGCGCAGACGCCAAGCGTAATGAAGAAGAATGCATAAGTACCAAAGCCTTTTTCACACGAATAAATTTTTAGTGAAACTGTGGAGTTGCTCCAACTTCGTTGCCATTGGCATACGTCAAAATCAATTTAGTTGTTTGCCTTGACTTGGCCGAATCATTGACAACTAACTATGCTAAAATCTTTTTGACTGCGTATAATAACCCAATATAACCTGTAATCATGACAAAGTTTATTTTTTCTTAATTATTCAGTTGAAGCATCAAAGACTCCTTAATTTATAAATATACCCCCAATTTATGTTCTTCGTCAAAATAAGAAAACTTTTGTAAAGATTATTAACAGAACTCATACTCGGTTTCAAGAAAAAGTGCTCAAATAAAATTAGCATTATTTATGGTTGAACAACGCCTTTAGCAGATGTACAGGAATCTGATACTTATCCAATCATTGTGTCAATCCGTCCGTCCGTGGGAAGTGCCAATCGCCGAATGCCAAGTACACCAACTTAAAATTACTCTTTACATTCATGGTCATGACTTAGGTCATTGCACTTTGTCTAGGTACTCGCAGATAAAATAATATTTGGAATAAAATGAAATTTGGGCAAAGAAAATGACTTGGCAATGATACCTGTTGGGACCTGACAGGTCCAAACTCAATAAGTCAAGGCTTCATAAACTGCGTTATTCGTGCCTAGTAGTTTCTTTGTTTTCACTAGAGCTTTAGTTTTCCATGTAGCCGCTGAAGCCTACTAGAATTAATATAGACCAGCCAGTTTATACTTTAAAGTGTGTTGTAAGGGCTCGACAGAATTTCTTAGCTATTCCTAGATCAGGATATACCTACGTATACGTAGGAATAAACGCTCTGTAAGTCTCGATACATATAAAGTCATATCAGAGTGATGACACAAAACATTCAATTGGTGGAGATGAATGACGATCCTGGTATCTACTATATGAAAACATTATTTGAATTGATTTAATTTTTTTCGTCATGGCTATTACAAATAACAATGTACTTAACATAGGACTGCAAATTCCGAGGAAAATGTCTCAACTACACTTTAATATTTGCGAAATGATTCAATGACCTTTACAAAACCAATTAGATTACAAATACCATGGTTTGATTGCCAAAAATTATAGTCTGAGCATTGGCTTAATGATTGCTATTATAAAAGCAAATAATCGTGGCAATATAGATTACTATTGGAATTTGTAACTGTGGCGACATTTTGAAATATTGGAGGTATTTTTTAAATAAAGAATTGTAAAATAAATCGTTGTAATTCTCCAAATGTACATTTCAACCAGGCGCGTGCACCCGTGCATTATATTATACATACAGCCAAGATACACGATATACATCTCGAAATTTCCACTAAAATTAAAATACATTTATTTTCGTATTTATACCTTGATATATTGCTAAACGAGCATCGCCGTTATTCCTTTGAAATAAAGAATAACTTAATTATGCGGAAGCTGTAAGCTAAGGTCATTAGACAGCTAATGAAGATAAAAACTGGGGTCACGGCACTGTAAGAAAAAACGAACAATTAGCTATAAATCCTGAAAGCTATGTGTCAACTGTCAAGTGCAAAAAAAATATATCCAGACGTTGGGTTTTTAGGTCCCCGGTAATTTTGGTCTTATTCTAAAATGGGTGAATTTAAATCTCCTTATCACTCTTGTATCACTTTGCAAATAAACAAAAGGGACAAAACATTTTTTGCGACTTTGAATTTATACGTCTTTGAATAAGACATTAAATCTAGCCCTTTGTACAAAATCGCAGTTCGGAATTCAAATGTTTTAATCGAGCGCCTTTTAAATAATAACACATTGCAATGCATCAAAGAAATCCATCATTTAGGACCTACTCTGCATGGGAAACCAAATTTTGTAAGTTTATTGTAATTCTCTACAACTATTACGTAATATCATAACTAGAATGAAAAATCTTTTTCACATTCAATCGGCTTTCAAACCACGTGACCATACATTGTTCTCCATGGAACGGAACACTAACAAAGAATTCTATGATTACTAACTTGAGGACAAATCAAAACAGTCTTAATGTATATTTAAGGTATCTTAACGAACTAAACTCCCTCTCAAAGAGTCGCAGAGAACTTTCCATTATTGTTTCATGATGTTTAATGGAGTGAATATAACGTTACCTGTGGTATTCGAGACCAAGTCAGGGTTATCTCTCAAGAATAAAGCGATTCTTTTGTAGAATGGTGCGGGGCATTCCACTGATTATTTTTATTTATTCAACCGGTTCAAAAGTACACGCGTTTCAATAGTTAAATGCGGAAGACAAACAGGTAAAATCACCATTGATACTAGTTTGGCCATGAAAAATAACAAAAAATGTTTGAATGCCTGTGTATTGTTCTTATGTATTTCTTTTAAGTACTTCCTGTATTGCGTTTGATTGAGATATATTTCGGTATTTTTTGCAGCATGAATATCACATTATCTTTCTTTTCTCCATGCCTTCAAGTTACACGCTATTTCGGTAACCAAATACAACTGCTTTACTCATTTAAACCAAATTACTAACTGAGTCATCAAAGCTGAAATATATAATTTTATTAATTTAGTTCGTAATCCTACAGCTAACATAAATTATATATTATATTAACAAACAGTTACACTGAAAACATAGCCAGAGATGGAATACATTTAACTACAAAAAGTTTCAAAAATTGACAAAACGAAACAAACAAATAAAAAATATTCAATACAGTTAGTGGTACCTAATTTGGCTGTGTTGTGTGATGGTGTAAAAGTGAGGGTAAGTATGTGAAGGTGTGTATGTGAATAGTTTTGTTACTGAGGCGACCGGTAAACAATATTTGTAATCTGTATGTCGTCTCTATGTCACTTTGAAAAACAAAACAGCAGCGACCATTTTAAATAAGTTATCTATAGTCGTGACTAAGAAATTTCTGATGTTAATGTCATGTAAATTACCTTAAGAGCCAAATTAACGTCTTAAATTAATTACACAATTAACAAGATTTATAATGCAATTATTTTTTCTAGAAATGTCGTATACTTTAATTAATAATCCTTAACACTTAACACATAAATAACCAATATGTTTTGTTTTATACTAGCGACTACTAAATACACTACAGAAAAACTGAGAACGTTTTCAAAGAAAAATGTTGAAAAAATGTTATTGTGGGATATCCATAAGAGATAGACATATACCATCGCGGAGTTTTCAGTAGACCTTTTCAATGTGTACAATACTTCGTACATTATTTTGATAAATCTCGTAGGGTTCACAGCCTGCGTTTGCAATGTAAGCGGAAAAAATTTAATTATTTACGACATCACATTAGAAACCTCCACTATTTAATGGATGCTATTATACATATAAAACTTCCTCTTTAATCACTCTATTTATTTAAAAAAACCGCATCAAAATCCGTTGCGTAGTTTTAAAGATTTAAGCATACATAGGGATAGAGAAAGCGACTTTATTTTATACTATGTAGTGATAATCGCCAATGTTTGCCGGAACTAATCGCCGTAAATCTTCTAACTCACTGCACCATTTCAGGGCAAGTAATACGCTTATAGTACCTGAACACTGACAGTGGCTAAATTGCAAACCGGAAGGACACTTTTAAACTTCTAAATTCAAAATTATGTTTTTAAATTTTTCAAAACGAGGTATTAGAGAAATACATTTTGATTTTGACATAAAAAATCAACAAGTTATGAAGAGATGCCTTCTATGAGTCGATAAAATGTTGCGAATTATTCAAAATGTTGTTTTCGAACGATTGTCTTTTTTTTTAACTACCTCAAGACCTTGTACATAATAGATCAAATGTTTTCCTACAGGTGCGAAACCCATTGTGCCTCTAAAATCTATTTCAAGGAGAACAACTACAGCCAGTTCTCTAGCCTAAATTGAGATGATTGTTCACAAAAAACAACCTTGACTCAAAAATGCTTAATTAATATTTACGCACAACTATTTAGAGTTTTATATACCTTTGAATATTGTCGTGGACTAAATCACGTTTCAATTTTTTTTAAACACATATTAATCGACCATATTTTTTTGTTACAAAAGAAGCATACCTAAGCCGGCCTAGTATTTTATGTTATGTATACTCTTTCTTAATCGAGAAGAGACTTTATTATAGACAATATTATTATGTTGATATCGATATGCAAATCCAATGAACTGCAGGTGAAACCCATCAACTGGCGGGAAGTGGCATAGAATGGGGAGCAGTGGAAGATTCTCGTTTTGGAAACCCAGAAATATTTTGGGCCTCAGAGTCTGTTGAGTACGTGTTTGTGTTTTTTTAAAGTTGTGAAGTTGCAACCAACCTTAATTATACTTATATGTTAATGCAGACTATACAGAGTGAAACGGATAAGGACCTGCTGCGATTGTTGGGTCTCCTTGGGGTTTAGTGGGTATGCACAATAGCGGGTCCCATATAACACTCCCGCACTAAGCAGTCGCGCCGCGGAAGAGATAATTATTTAATGTATAACATACTAATATAATATGTACTTTCAGCATAAAAGTTGAAGATTAACTAAGAAAAGAAATTAAGAACAATCATTTAGAAATAAATATATAGGTCGGTTTAACATTTACTGAATAGTTATAATTTAAAAGCGATATTTATACACATTTTTGGTGCGATTTGGAGTCGGTTCAAATGAACCGACTCCAAATCGCACCAAAAATGTATACACGTTCAGTTTATTTAATATCCTCAAATCTATCGGTCTGATTGCAAAATCTTGCTTGAACAAAGAAATTTACACATCAAATTGATAAACATCAGTTTTCTTTAATCGTTAAGTGACACACAAATTTCTAAAATTAAATAATAAAACATCTAATTTGTAGTATTCCGTTCATTCCCACGCAAAGGCTTCGAATGTTCCTATAAATTAAGTCAGCCATAGAATATAATGAGTTATTTTCACAGGCTGTGAGGTGACTGCCGATTTCATGACTAAAGTGTACCGCTCACGTGGTATGTTAAAGTAAAATAATAATATCTGCGATGACATAAATGTTAATACACGGAACAAACGCAGGCTGCAATTTCCCCGTACTAGACTATCTAAAGTTAGTAATTCTTTTTTGGGGAAAGGGATACTCTTCTTTAATAAAATCCCAGAGGCTCTTTTATCACTGCCTTTCAATAAATTTAAGAAATGTATTAAAGAAAAGCTGTGTAAAAAGGCTTACTATAAAGTCAACGATTATCTAGTTGATAAAAGAGCCTGGGACTAGTGCTAGTCAGGCTACTTCTAATTAATTTGCGATATTTGTTTTAAATAAGTGTTGTTTGATGATTTGCTGTTTTAAAAGAGTACCGAGAGTTTTTTACGCCGGCTTTTTCTCTCGGCCTACACCCTCTGTCTTCTTTGCCGATGAGTAGGGATGCCTTCAAATTTAATGACGTGGAATAAGTGATACATGTATCTTATGTTCCATAATAAACATTTTTTTTTTTTTTAACTTTTTTTTCTTATGAGTATATTGTTGGAATGTAGGTATTTTATTATTTATTTCCACTATGATTTTGTATAACAACGCATATTTTGACATCTACAAGCAGTCCTAAGTATGATAAAACTATGGCTGACTTAAAAAGAATAAGTGAGCAGTGATGGTGCGCGTGCGGTCGGCGTGAGACTTAATTCAGCCTCACTCGTAAGTTGAAGAAAGACTTTCCTAAGGAAACCAGCATTACCGACTCAAAAAGTGGACGGCGTGTGTCAGGCATAGAAGGCTGGTCACCTGCTGTCCTATTAGAAAAAACTGAATGAATGCGAAGTATAACGTTGTAGCGCCACTGTTTTTTTTTTAAATATCTAATAATACCACCAGCATTTTTTTCTGTAAAAAAACGTAAAATTCCAAAGTTTACTTATTAACATTATATAATTTGATATTCTTAAAAATAATAGAAAATACATTGTATTTTGAAGTTCCTATATATTGTTATGTATGTATGCGGAGTGCCTTAGCAATACTTCAAACATGCAAACCGCAGAGAAGTCGATATAATGTTAGAGATGACGGCGTGGAGTTGTAAATCTGTCAACGACCAAATTACAAGCGAACTCCAATCAGGACTTGAACAACTGAACATAACTATACACGTAAATTAATCTATTATTTATTTAGATAAACGATGCTTTATTTCTCAAGAACCCATTTCAAAGTAAGGCGTTCATATTTACACCTGTGTTGCAAGATATCAAGATGGTGGTTCCCTGTTTTCCATGGAAAAAATATCGGAATTACGGGTTATATTTAGAGTGCTCAAACATATTGGATTTGACATACGAGGGCATACTTAGCGCAGTCTTTGGTTTACGCACACACATTTCAGTACAACTTCTGTAACTGATTTGAACGCTATTGCTGCAAACCACTTAAAACAGTTTTGTAAATAATATACACGCTTTTAAAGAAAAATTTAAATCGTAATTATGGTTACTGTACGAGTCGTATTCTATCATATTAATTTAATATAACTTTGAGAGAATAATGTTATCCCAGCGCTACGGGTGTTGAAATGACATAGAAATCGAAGGTCTCGATTAGATAGTGTCATTATTATTGGAATTGAATACAAATTTCGAAAAATTCTTGAGTCAATAATTGAAAAGTAGTATGTCATACCCCTTTCAACTTAACATTTCATATAATACTAGCTGCCCCCGCGAATTCTCCTTAATGTGATTATAGTTACCTGTTTAGTACATACCAACATGGAACATTTTGCTAGGCTACCCCAGAGACTGTTTGGTTTTCCGGAATCAAAACTTTTTAGGTTGTTCTGTGAATTTTTCCTATATAAACCTGAGTTCAAGTTATAATTATCAGTATCAGTGGAGCCAGCCAGTGGTTTGACTGATCGAAGAGCACCTTCCATCCTCGACATGCCCTTAACTTCTAAAATTTGCTTCATTTTTTGAAAGGTCTATACTAATTATGCATATTAAAAAGCCCCTCCAATGTCAATGATGTTCGGATTCTCATTGGGAAAATTATGGAAAACGTGACATTCAAATGGATTGTATGCGAGATAGGCAACTTTGTTTGTGGATTGTGAATTATTCAAAAGGTCGATAATAAAAATTCAGTACTCAAAGGCAAATACAATAAATCAGTGGGTTTGATTTTCGATCCTTTGTAACATCTTGTAAAGTTTATATCCTTAACGTTTCGCGTTGTAAAATAAATCTATTGTTGTACAACAGTAGTAATAAACCTTAACTTACCCTCATTGATTTAATTTATTTGAAAAGCTAACCTGATTATAAGTAGTTTCACTCAACACATTCAATCAATGAATGTAACAACAATTATATACAATAAAGAGTTTTTGTATAAGTATAAGCTTAAAAAATATGTACTCCCCCATTATTATTTTTTTATTTATTTGGAATGGAATACTCCGCTGTAGCTGTTCAGATCTCACAGAATTAATTTAGATGATTGTACTAGACCTTTCTTGTCTTTTATTGTACCCTGAGCATATTAAGAGTAATTTTAAATGTTCAGATGTATTTACTTCTAGTTTAGGATGAAACTTTAAAGACCGCCGATTTACATCCTTAATTTTTACCTGCTTTGTGCAATAAAAATGTTTATTTGTCAAATAGTGTTTATTATTATTGATTCCTTCATTTTACTTAATTTTTCACTGGCTTACACAAAAGGTACACGATTGTTAAACAGTTATCGAGACATCAAGGCGCCGGCTCACGGCAAATTCCTACTCTGACATTTGGGTATTTTGAAACCTAAGAAAGGCATTCGTGCTCTTACTAACAAGATGGTCAGTGTTTTGCTTTGTTACAAAAGTTCATTATTAAATCGATTTCAATAAAACTGACTACTGAGTTGTCTGAAAGAAACTGCTCGTAGTAGTAAGACCGTCAATTTTCTCAACATAAAAAAGGAGGAAGTTTTTCAATCCGACTTATATATCTATCCGAATATATAACTTAATTAAAAATCTTACTAGCAAAGTTATTTGCTAATAAATGTTATAAAATCGGTTTTACAAATAAAATATGAACTTATTATAAAATTACTTACATACCACGTAAGCAAATTTTTCATATACTATCAAATTACGAATACGATGAAATATGATTAGGCGGACAATTATTTTTATGAAATAATGCAAAATACCGGTGACAGCCATTGAGGCCACCGCGACCACAGTGTCGCTTACATCGTGTTTAGGGTTACCACTGAAATTTTTACATTTATTCCACAGAATACATACACAAAAGTAATAACCACTATGGTTTGTAGTAATGACAGAAGCGCGACAAAAGCATAGTATGAAAATGTTTCTGTAACTTGGTTACTATTAAACAAGTAACAGATTTCTCGTACTAAAAACACTCGACCATAAAGAACATCCTCCTCCTTACTTTACGGCTTACTTTTAAAAACTTGTAGAGAATATTGTTTAGTTCATTTACTCTTTATTTTCCTATAGAAAAAATTGCTTATTCTCTAATCAAATTCTTAAGAATACTTATACAAAACCATATTTTAAGTAGTAGATTAACAGGGTTAATCATACTAGTAGCATTAGTATGATTAACCCTGTTAGTATATTTTTAAAAAACAACGGGTCAACTGTCACGGTGACAATGTTGACAAATCATAATCAAGCTACGCGAACCGTCATTTCAAAAGCGTATTCAAATTTTCTATCCATGATTTCTTTTTTAAATACAAATAAGGAAGTATACTTAATAATGCATTAATCTGATCAAGTGAGATACATTTCAGAAATATATTTAAACAAGCAAACTATTACAAGTAGTATTCAATGAATGAGAAATTAGCTGCATTCCTGTTCAATCATACTCAAAGTTAGATTGACGTTTACTAATAGGTTATCTATACACAATATCAATCAAGATATGCTCTGTGATTAAGGATTTAACTACTAACAAGGTAAAGCTAAACGCATTGTTAAGGTAACCTGCAATCAATTGAAGAATTATCTACTGAGTAGTGTTAGCCTAGTTGCGTGCACCTTTCAACTGTCGTACGTTCGAACCCCAGCTGTGCACAAATGGAATTCGCTCTTACGATGAAGGAACGTATCGTGAGGAATCTTGCCTGGCTTGCTCTAGATCCAAAAATTCACACAGACGCAGATGGTTAGCAATCAAGTTCAAAGTTCCTGGTTGTTACCAAAGTTTTTTTCTATGTGCACAATTTCTTGTCTTTGTGGGAAAACATGGTAAGGGTACCAGCATGTCTAAGAGCCAAATATAGGGCTGAAGATCCCTAAGGAAAATAAAGGAAGCAGACGTAGTAATTAATGTGTCTTATGTCCAAAGCGGTAACTTTTTATAAGCATATAAGGTCGTAAGCGATTGTGTAATATGAAATATAAACAAAAACTTAAACTTCTAACTATAAAGACTATATTACTTTACTTACTATTGTAATTCATTTAATAGAATAATCAGTAAAAAACTATTAAAAACTCAAAGTCGTTTTGTAATGTTCTATGTGGCAGCCCTATTTACAGTAAAAGAAGATCAAATTACTCTTGTTGCGGTCTGAAAGTTGATAAAAAATAGTGCAATGCGATGTAACCTTGTAATTTTCCTTAACTGTGATTATAAGTAATCGATATAGAATAATTTAAAGTATGTATATTGAAAATAATTGTATTAATTAAAGGAAATACCAAAGTGTGGAATACTCCAAAAACTTTCTTCAAAATGCTTCAATCAATAAATTTCGTTGCAATCGTTGGTAAAATAAAGAAAAATAATATTAGTATTAGTACAGTATTTTGATATTTCAGTGAATAGGCAACCATCCTATTCGTCGAACATGATTCAATTTTCGCACAGGTTAACAGAACTTCTTTTCAGCTGATCATTCCAAGTCAAGGAGACAGATTCATGACCGCATGATGTATATGATCCTTCTCAGGTTACATATATAAAAGAAAAATTATGACGTGTGCCTTGCCATAAATGAAGTATTTTACATGGGGTGACGTAAATCTGCCAGAATTTAGTTGTAATCTAAAAAAGTATTATTTTCACTTAAATAACAAATTATATAACCACAAAATGTCCAATGTCCAACAATTAAAAATCTAGTAGGACCAAAAAAAAATTAAAAGAATTAATTAAGAATTAGAGTAACTTTACCTTAGTATGTAACATTGCATGCAAAACAATTGAAACGAAGTATTGATAAATTTACAACTGTTTGGTAGATACTAACCACCAATAACAGTAGATACAAAAAACTGGCGTAGTCAGACCAAAACTAATATTTTACTATATATTTTTTTATAGAACAACAGCAAACGGGCAGGAGGCTCACTTGATGTTAAGTGATACCGCCGCCCATGGACACACTCAATGCCAGAGAGCTCGCGAGTGCGTTGCCTACGAGAATTGATACGCTCTTTTCTTGAAAGACCCTCAGTCGAATTGGTTCGGAACTAATTCTGGGGGCAGCTGGTTCCTCATAGTGGTGGTGCGCGGCATTGCCTTGAAAAACGCTCAGTTGTTGAACGGCGGGCGTCGAGGTGATACGGGTGGAATTTCGTATTCTGCCTCGACGCCCGATGATGAAACTCAGCTGTAGGTATTAATCCGAAAAACTCCTCAAATATTATTAAGTCTCTCTGAGTATGATTTGTCTTTTACAGCTCATCAAACGTTTTGGTAGGCATTGGCCGAAAATTATTAGAATTTTGTTATGATATGCCTAAAGGCGTTTTGTGTAAGAGACAGACAATCTGGGCTTGACACTGGCCTGAAGGGTGGATCAGAAGCAGACTGTATTGATCAAATTCAAATCATTCAAGTTATAGCAGTCCATAAGCAAAAAACCAGGGGGGGGGGGGGGGGGGGGGGGAAAAAAAAGGGGGGGGGGGGGGGGAAAAAAAAAAAAAAGGGCGGGGGCCAAAAAAAAAAGGGGGGGGGGGGGGGGGGGGGGGGGGGGGAAAAAATAAGGACGAGGGGGGGGGGGGGGGGGGGGGGGGGGGGGGGGGGGGGAAAACACACGCCCCCGCGGGGGGGGGGGGGGGGGAAAAAGGGGGGGGGAAAGACGAACGATATAAAAAACGTACCGTATTTAAGATATATTATCACGTAAGTTTATCTTAATAGAAATCCAATAATGTAAAACTTTAGCCAAGGTTGGAGGTTCTCATTTTGATTAATATACAAGATTGTATATTAAAGTTTATTTAGTTTCACAAGGAGACACTCGAGTTAGCTGTCGTAGTGTATTGCCAATATTTACTTTGCTTAACATACATATCGTTCGTGTTAATTAAAATTATATAAGTTTCTCAACATGACGACTTTATTTTAGTATAGAGTCGTGAACGTATACGTAATATAAGTAAAAATAAACATGTTAAAGTTCGCGTGAGGCGAGTAATATATCTTAGTTTATGTACTTTGTTAATTCATAAGCAATAGTGTTTGTAATAGTATCATCAGTAGTAATAGGTGTGGGTACACATATGAATAACAATAGTATTGCTTTTGGTAAATGTGCAGTAATTTGATACCATATGTAAAATTCCTTTATGCCAAAATTAATTTCACGTCAATTTCTTCACCGGTTTTCTTATTAAATCCTCAAAATGAAAAATACTTACCTACCAGGGCAGTTATTATATGCATTAAATATATAAGAAAAACATAGATTTTTTTGTGGTAGGGTTTTGTGAAATACTACGATGGATATTGAGGAAAGAAAGGAAAATTTTTATTCTTACCATAACATTCGTGAAAACAAAACACTTATTTCTAAAGTATATTGTTAAGCCGAAAAAAGAAGTTAAAGAAATATATTAAATTGCAAAAATTCATCAAAAAAACTAAAAAATTAATAAATGGAAATAAAATTTACAAAAACCATATAAACCTATCAAAAAAATATAAAAATTGTTTAAATCAATGTAAAATATTTTCAAGTGAGGTTGAATCAGCAAAGAATAAATATGAAACTGACATTCTCACATTAAATTCTAGGATTACAAGTCTTCATAATTCTCTTGAAGATATGACAGATAAATATAGTTGTGCCCAGCAACAAATAGGGAGCACATATTGGCCATGGATGAGGTTCTGCTACTGTCTCAATACAATGAACAACGCTTCTTGTCATTGACCAACAATTGCCAGTGTGGTTTTAATGGGACAAATGCGGAGCCTCCATTGTTATCATGTGAGCCCAGTGTGCAGAGTGACAGTTTCATAGAAAAGTTAGTGTAAATAAAAGTGAAATTCTTTTATTTAGTGATGATATAGGGAAAAATATTGGTACTAAATTATATCAGTCCTCCGGCAAAATTGTAACAAATCATTGTATGCCCGGAGCCACCCCTGTAACCATTTTCAACAAAGTCTTGTGTGGAAATTACACAAATAACACAACTTTAATATTGCTTTTTGGGAGAAGGGGAAATGTAGGACAAAATGAATTGTTGTCATTCATTGATAAATTAAAATCACTTAATGTAGAGAATATTGTCTTGCATACATTTCCTTACATCAAAGGTGCACCAAAGGAAAATAAAATTAGATATAAGTTAAACATGTTGTTGCACAATACGTTAACTACTAACAATATACAATTAAATTGTGGCTTAGGTACACTACCTAATTTAATGGACATAAATTGTATATTTAAAAATAAGTATGTATTGACAAAGGATAGGTTCCGCCTACCTAATTATTATTTACAACAGATAGCTACTATGCTATCTTACTTTTTATTTACAACTAAAGCTAAACATTTAGCTTTTCAGACAACTGCTTCTATTGAGCAGCTAGCTTTTCAGACAACTGCTTCTATTGAGCAGCTTAGCTTAAGTGAATGTAGTGATACTTGCAGTAGCACTTCATTAAGTATAAATAATTTAAATTAGATAGTGTGACAATAGAGGCAAACTCTAGCAATAATTTAGTACAACTCAGCTCAACACAAACATGTTATATTACTAACAACAACTGTTTAAACTTGATGCATCAAAACATGCAAGGTATGTTGGGCAAAGAATTAGAATTGGAGTTGTTTTTAAAATCAAGTAAAATTGATGTCCTATGCATTACCGAACATTGGCTTAGAGAATGCCAAATCATCTTTAACTTTGATCAGCACCAAGTTGCAAGTTCGTTTTGCAGATTGTCGGCGATTCATGGGGGCTCTTTGATTATTGTTAATAAAAATTTAAAGTATAAAGAGCGTAATGACATCGTGTGTCTGTCTGTAGAACACTCTTTGGAAGTAGCCTGTATAGAGATTGAGAATTGCATTATTTTAAGTGTTTACAGACCACCAAGTGCATCTTACGATTTTTTTTGAAGAAAAGTTGGAGGAAATTTTGTGTAAAGTTAGTTTTAAGAACAATAAGTATATTATTGTATGTGGTGACTTCAATATAAATTTATTAGAAAATACCTCCATTAGTAAAAAATTCAATCTGTTATTAAAATCTTACAATCTTGTTAACTTGTTTCTTGAGCCCACTAGAATTACAAGCTCCACTGCTACATGTATAGATAATGTATTTACAGATGCAGAGGCTATGCAAACCTCAATTACAACTGATCTTAGCTCAGATCATTGTGGACAGTTAGTGGCGCTAAAATGTAAAGTGGTGAAACAAGTAAATAAGAGCAGTGTGTTTGTTCCAGTGAATAAAAAGCGAATGGTGAGATTTAGACATAATATAGGTAAACGCCTACCTTTATTACCGGTAGGTACTACCGTTGATACACAATACAACAATCTAAGTGATTGTATTAATAAAGAGTTCAACACCATCTTTACCCCAAAGAAAGTCTCTCATTCGCAGTGTAAATCGTTTAGTGATTGGGCGACAGCGGGAATTTATAAAAGTAGACAACGGTTGTATGACCTTTACGCTGAAAAGTCATACAATCATAATGAAGAATTTATTCTTTATGTTCGAAATTATTCGAAATTATTTAAGAAAGTTTGTTACGCGGCCAAGTCCTTAAATATCAAAAACAAGATTAAAAATAGTACCAATAAAACTAAAATGACTTGGAAGATAATTGATAGTGAAACTGGAAGAGTCAGGGATCGCAATCAAGACATCGAACTATGTGTCGATAACACTATAATCAAATCTAACGAAGAGATAGCGATTGTTTTTGATAAGTACTTTTCTGACATTCCAATTTTGACTACTAAGTCTCTTCAATCATCTCCCGCCCTCGCCGAATCGCTGCTCAAAGATAATGTAAACGAGTGCAAGGTCAGTTTTTCATTCCGACCCATTGGTGCCGACGATATAGTGAGGATATTTAGAACCATAGATATTAAGAACACTACCGATCTTTGGGGTATTTCTGTAAAAATAATTAGTAGCATAATTGATGTAATTGCTCCCCATCTAGCTATAATTTTCAACAATTGTATTAAAAGTGGCGAGTTTCCCGATCTAATGAAACATAGTAAAGTTATTCCTTTATTTAAAGCAGGTAGTATGTCCGACCCCAGTAACTTTAGACCAATTTCCGTACTACCTACTTGTAGTAAAATATTTGAAAAAATTATATTAAATCAACTGGTAAGTCATTTTAACGTAAACAAATTATTACATAATAATCAGTTCGGTTTTACCAAGGGTCGCTCGACAGCCGATGCCGGTGTTGAGTTATATAGATATATAGTTAAGGCTTGGGAGGAGTCGCATGACGCTTTAGGTGTTTTCTGCGACTTATCCAAAGCATTTGATTGTGTCCAACACGAGACCTTAATCGGGAAACTCCGCCACTATGGCATCAAGAATACCGCACTGAATCTTCTGACTTCCTATTTACACGGAAGAACTCAGAAGGTTGAAGTGAATGGTAAAAGGTCCTCTGGGTCGGCAGTAGATATGGGGTACCACAGGGCTCAATTCTTGGCCCTTTCCTCTTTCTTGTTTATATAAATGATCTACCTTTCATGGTAGAGAGAAAACATCAGATAGTTTTGTTTGCTGATGACACGTCCTTGATTTTTAAAATCAAACGACAAATAACAAATTTTGACGATGTGAACAATGCTCTGTCTTCGATTGTCCATTGGTTTAGTATGAATAACCTTCTACTTAATGCAAAAAAGACAAAATGCATTAAATTTTGTGCAAAAAATGCAAGGGTTATGGATACTAGACCAATTATAAACGGTGAGGAATTGAATCTGGATGATACAACTGTATTTCTCGGAATCACCATGGATTCAAAACTTCAGTGGTCCCCTCATATTAACGGATTGGCGAAGAGACTTAGTTCTGCAGCCTACGCGGTTAAAAAAATTCGCTCACTAACTGATGTCGATACAGCTAGACTTGTTTATTTTAGTTACTTTCATAGCTTAATGACTTATGGCTTATTATTATGGGGTCATGCTGCTGATGTCGAAACTATTTTCATCCTGCAGAAGAGGGCTATTCGTGCAATCTATAATTTAAAATGTAGGGAATCTCTTAGAGATAAATTCAAGGAAATTAATATACTTACCTTTCCCTCGCAATATATTTATGAAAATATTATGTATGTATACAAAAATAGTGATAAGTTTACTAGAATAGAACATACGCACAATGTTAATACACGGAACAAACGCAGGCTGCAATTTCCCCGTACTAGACTATCTAAAGTTAGTAATTCTTTTTTTGGGGAAAGGGATACTCTTCTTTAATAAAATCCCAGAGGCTCTTTTATCACTGCCTTTCAATAAATTTAAGAAATGTATTAAAGAAAAGCTGTGTAAAAAGGCTTACTATAAAGTCAACGATTATCTAGTTGATAAAAGGGCCTGGGACTAGTGCTAGACAGGCTACTTCTAATCAATTTGCGATATTTGTTTTAAATAAGTGTTGTTTGATGATTTGCTGTTTTAAAAGAGTACCGAGAGTTTTTTACGCCGGCTTTTTCTCTCGGCCTACACCCTCTGTCTTCTTTGCCGATGAGTAGGGATGCCTTCAAATTTAATGACGTGGAATAAGTGATACATGTATCTTATGTTCCATAATAAACATTTTTTTTTTTTTTTTTTTTGTTATGCCGAAAAAGAAGTCAAGTTAGTTATATGAAAAACTCATTATGTATATATGTATTATATTTTGAATGTTGTCCTTATCAGTATAGAGTCACTTTAACAATAAATAAACGTGACAAAACCTGTGTACATGCATCTTATAGAATCGTTTATAAGTAAGACTAAGATTCCATTACAATATTAGCATTTTGTTTTTATCCCCGACGATCCTACTAAGCCTCGCTGATAACCGAAGCCTTAAAGAGCTTTCCATATATAATCCTTAAATCATACATGGAATCCTATGTACCAATATTTACATATCATGTTTTAATATTACCGTTAAATTTACTACTAGTCGTGTTATTAAACTTTACTCGGTAATAATCGTTATACTAGGCACTTGTTGTATTTAATAGGTTTTGTGATATATTTGATTTTGAAAAATAACTGTCTATATGTATGTAAGCAACAGTCTCAAAGGAAATTACATTTATACGGCCAGTCCCGGCTGGAAGTTATTTTTTTAAATATTTTACTATACTTATTAAATAATCGGTAGCATTCTAATGGTATTTTTTGTTAAATTGTTAGGTAAATAAAATGACACATGTACGCTTAAAAAAAACAATAGCGCTGCAATCTATTAGGTCTGTATCTGTTTCGTGTTTTTTTTATAAATAAATATAAGTAGCTACAGCTTGTGATAAGCAGAAGATGATCATCCTTTTGTGTCTGACACGCCATCGACTATTTGTGTCTAAGGTATGCCAGTTTCCTCGCGACGTTTTCATTTCGATTACGTTTTTAATGGCTAAGTTGCATTTTATTTTAAATACCATTTTCATTAATAAGTGCTTTCGTAGGACATTCAGTGCATTGAAATTACATACCTTGAATTCAGGCGAAACAATTATTACCGGGTAGCGCAATAGAATGATAGCCAACTAAAAAAATATGTCCATCAAAGGCTACAAGAATAAATTATTTAAATAAAAATTCAACTTATATGCTAGGAACTAAATCAGTAACGCTGCGCATAAAATAACAGTCTTTGTAAATCAGTCAGATTTTTTTAAATATTCAAACAAACTATTTGATTGCAATTCATTGCACGGTTCGTGTTTAGATTTTTCCTTCAAGATTAATCTGTCTCGAACGTCAAACTGCGTTTCAATCAAGGACTTAAACTCAGTATTCCCAACGCTACACAAATTCTGCCAACTGCAACTCGCACTTCTACGTTATATATAGGTAATCTAAGAAGGCCTCATTGAATAATATCCGATAATTTGTTACTTTACATAATTCGAATGCTTTTACAACAGCACAGCACAGTTCGGCAAGGCATGATAACATACAGCTTGTAATGTTTGTACGGTGAAATACAAAGCAAATTCGCGTTTTTCAAGGCAGTTTTTTCCGCGCATCACCACTATGTGGAACCAGCTGCCCACTGAAGTATTTCTGAACCAATTCGACTTAGGGTCCTTCAAGAAAAGAGCGTTCCAATTCTTAAAAGGCCGGCAACGCACTCGCGAGCCCTCTGGCATTGAGTGTACATGGGCACTTATCACTTAACATCAGATGAGCCTCCTGCCCGTTAGCACCCTGTTCTATAAAAAAAAAGTAACTAAAATTAATAATGAAATCAACAGATGACGAGTCGTAATCTGACGGTGAGGGGTATTTCTCAATAAAAGCAACCCTCTTCAGCTAAGTTCCATTCCAAATAAAATCTACGCATTCAATGTTTGGAGGTTGAGCTCACAAGTAAACTATAAAATACCAGCGGATATTGCTATATATTGATACGTTCTTATATATTGTGGCACATTTTTTTGTGCTATCATCATAGTTTTCGCAGCGATGAAGGATATTTTATAGGCATTTTTTTGCACCTTGGGCAACATTATTTAGGGTTACTATTTTTCTTCTTGCAATTTAAATAGCCTATATTAATCAGTGAAAACGAGCATTTAAATGGTGAAAGAATTTTTAAAATCGGTTCAGCACTTTTTGAGCCAATTCGTTACAAACATACTTACATGCAAATCTTTCCTCTTTATAATATTAATATAAAATATAACTTAATAAATTTTGTGTTTTTAATTCTATTTTTAGTTTATATAAGTGGCCGATGTACTATGCCCATAGTATAATATGTTATGTATATATGAACCGTAGTTGTCATTTCACACGGCAAAAGTTTGGATTGTACGCGTTCATTTGTGCAATTGCCATTTGAGTTCGCGAGTTTAATTAAGATGCATATTATTTTGTTTCTATTAAAATGAATGAGCTTGTTTATGTAATAATGAATGGTTTTCATATGAATTAACACAAATATACAGTATATTTTCACAAATCTTATAAACTATGTAACCTCTTTGGCTTAGTGATTAACGCAATTGTTGTATATTCCGGACCATCTGAAAGAACTAGAAAACGATAATTGTTTTTGATTGGTAGGCACAGATCAAGTACAATGTACTTGTCTACAGGAACAGTCATGAATGAGACGGGAGCAGAAATGTCTGCTCTGCCTCCCATTTAGAGGTTTACGGGACTATACATTACCGAACTGACAACTTCCTCGTTTTTGTACTCAGCCAAGTCACTTGTCAGGTCAACCGTAACAAATTGCATACAAAACTTTTGATACGAGGTTGTTGACCTGTTCAGGATGTGCACAGAAACAAATAAATGCACGAACCGTATCGCCGGATCACAATAATCTCAGTTAACCGCAAGTTTCATATATCACCCGTATCTGGTTATCTGGAGGTTTAATTTGCAACAACTATCTCCGTTACATAGACGGCCTCAAAATTTTTAGATTCCTTATAAGCGCTAAATTCGTATCCTAGAAAAAGATGTAAACAATTTACGCGATTGAAAGGTTTGCTAAGGATCTCAAACGGGAACTTTATGCCGATAACTAGAAATAATAAAAAGTATATAAAATATACAAGACTTATTATATCATTAGCGTTTAATGCAATTGAATATAGAGTTCATAGGTAATATGTGGAATTTAGCTTTTCGTCGTTTCAATTTATTCTTTCAAACTGCCTGGAAGATATTACTGATTGAAGTGAAACTTCTAATGCGACTTCCAACAAGGTTGCGTTAAACGTTTAACGTTACCATGGAGAGGGTATGAAAGCTCTGTTGCGTTAAACGTTCAACGCTCTTGGGGAGGGGGAATAGAAAGAGACAGAGCGAGAGTGAATGCGTAATTTCGTATCTTACTTTAGTTAGCATAATCCCATTGTAAATGTTTTAGATTTGGATATTTCTCCACTCGAAAATGATAATTAAAAGATGCGATCAATTGTGAATTGTAAGCAATGTTAATAAAGTTTGTCTTAAAGAAACAATATGATTTCACTGAAAATCAATTTCTACCCCTTCATATTGTTTTAGTCTGCCCGCTGTATTACTATCTTTGTATAGTTTAGTAATTATAAACTAAGACATCATTAAAACATAAAATTATTCTATATTGAAGAGAGTATCATCATATGAAACGTTATATTTAAAAGCCAAGCTTGTGTCGTTGAGAAAGTTGTTTTCTCGGAATGAAAAGTAGAAAATGTTTAAAATGGGTCATAAAGCCTAGACAAGCATTATTATATATTTACATCGTTTTAAAGACGTTACTCTAAGTAATGTTTAGGTCTTTCAACATTTTCTTGAAAAATGAAGAGATCTTTCTTTAGAACTTGCGTTTTAGAATGTTTGAATGAAACACGCAAGTACATTTAAAAGACTCCTTTACAAATTACTGAACAACTCTGGAGGTATTTTCATCATAAATAAATACAGCATTTCTATATAGGATTTTGTTTATTATTAATTGGTGCCTGAGACAGATAATGAGAATTTTCTGGCCTAAGAAGATATGTGTGGGCGTGAATGAACAACTTTAGGAATGGTGCTGGGAAACGCCAATCGGCAACCAGATCGGAAGTGAAGATGGATCGGGCACACTCTTAGAAGGGAGCACAGCCACACCTACTCGTAAAACAGAGACTGCCCAAGGAAAAAGGAAACGTGGCCGCCCTAAACAATCCTGGCGACGCTCAGTTGAGGCCGAGGCATGCCTCAGGTTATTGGGGTCCGAAGTTAAGTGCGTGGATCAAGAAAGAACCCAATAACGATGTAATGTAGACGGCCTATATAGGTGGGGCACCTAGGGGTTATAGGGCGTAGGTAGTATATAGGAAAACAAGTAATAAGGGATATTGGCGACGATCTTAATCCTTTCTAAACCCAAGTTTACACAGTCATCTATTTTTCTTAAAACTGACATTTTCATTTGACATGACACTTGGGGACTAATCTGATATTTCTAAGAATTAAAAAAATGTCTTACTGTTACAATTTTCAACTATATTTTTACTATTGATTTAATGACTACCTCCTTCACTTATGATGTTAAAGAAAATGTTGAGTGAGTTTATCTTATTTATCTAAAATAAATCAAATAAACCAATGTAAAATTGTTTGGTTGGATAGGCATGTAATATTCAAATGCTTCCGTTTTATTTTATCCGCCCACGAAGTACCTACAGTTCAAATTGTCCACAACACATTTATTGAACCTAGCCTGTTAAGTTTTTATTCGATATTAAAGTTTCAATTACAATAAATTATCTTTCTTTTATACAACAGGAAATGCAGATATTTATGAACATAGTAGACAGTCTAATTACTCACCGAAACAATGGACCGTTCGCAATTTATTTCCCAGTTAATTTTCATATTATCTCTTTAATACGATCGCAAATCAATATAAATCGACCACTGTTTCCCGCATATGGGCGTAAACCATAAATTTCACTGTTTTCATTGTAATAATTAGGTGTCGGCGCTATTCAGACAAACGCAGCTGTTGAGCATTTATGTTTAAACCTTTTAGTCTGGGAATCTTTCATTTAACTCCATAGATATTTTCTTTATGCGTGTTTTGTAGTTACTACCACTATGATCGTATTTCATATTGTAATATTAAATTAACAGGCACAAGAGGCTGATCACCTACTTGCCTATTCGAATAACAAACGATCATGAAACAGATACAGAAATTTGAGACCCAGACCTAAAAAGGTTGAAGCGCCACTGATTTATTTTATTTTTTTAATAGTAAAGTAAAATTAGATTAAATGGACCAACGACAAATCTCCATGTAAACAAATATTTATAATTAAGACATGTCAATATTTGCATTCGTAGTAGTAAAAATTATTTCATGAATTTAAAAAAAGCAGCAAAGCAGCTGAAAAACTAAGCTATAGCTTAATTTTTCAGCGTGCTATGCTCGAATGAAGCTTTGGCATTTGTTTTTGTACTCGCAATTAACACTTGCTTCTGAGGAGATTGGTGTGCTCCAAAAATCAAGTTTACAAGTAAAGTCCAACTGTTTGACCTTTTAGAAGACATTGTGTAACACTTTGTAATCCGACTGAACTTGACCTAATCCCCAATATGTATTGATTGAAATCTATTAGCAAGCCTATTATCGGTTTAAATAGTTAATACAATTTGAGTTCACGTAGGTGTAGGTACATAATACACTTTAAATTAGGTGCAGTACTGAAATGACTTGATGAGTATTCTGTTATTATACGCATGAATAAATTTATATAGTCACCATTTGCGCCACCATTTTATTTAACGGATTCTATAGTTCATACTCATAGATTTAATTGTAGACATATAAATACTTTACAATACCTACGTATTAGCCTTTCAACCTCGTCAACAGCTTAATAAAATTAACAGATTAATTCCCTATAATAAGCTTAGTTCTATAGATAGTAACAGTATTGGAAAAGTTGCAGAATAAGCCTTTGAGGGATTATACACGACTTCATATATGGCTTCATCGAGGGTGCAAATTAGAGGTGGGCAACGCTGCGACGCAATTGCGCTGACTCGTGCGCTAGTATGGCAACTGTTCAATAATGGCGCACAGCACGTGTGCACTAAAACAACTTACTTCAGTCAATAAAGAATTTGCAAACCGAGACTTATATCAGAATACGAAAATTAAATCAGTGGCGCTACAACTCTTTAGGTCTGGGCCTCAGATTTCTGAATCTGTTTCATGATTATTTTTCAATCTAATAGGCAAGTAGGTGATCAGTCTCATGTGCCTGACACACGCCGTCGCCTTTTTGGGTCTAAGACATGTCGGTTTCCTCACGATGTTTTCCTTCACCGTTTGTGCGAATGTTTAATGCGCGCATAGAAACAAAACTCCATTGATGCACAGCCGGGACGAACTTACGACATCAGGGATAAGAGTCGCACGCGGAAGCCACTAGGCCAACACTGCTCGTACGTATACGTATTTTACATGAACAATGCCTACGCACCATAGAGTTTAAATCCAAAATGCGCTCGAGTTAGTAAATTTCACCCACCTCTAATGAAAATGAAACAGATATAGACATTCGAAACCACATAAAATTACGTGTACGGAACTAAACACATAGGATATTTGATCCATAACAGAAAACCGATAGCGATTGTTTTAGCGATGGCACGCTTCACCACTAGGTGTTCAATGCACGAGGGCTCCGTCTAAAAGGTTTAGTAAAGGAACTGTGTGGCGATTCCACCTTGTATGATAATTACATTGTTAATATTCTCCAGCTTTGGCTTTACCCAACCAAAAGTCCAACCGCTCAAAAATTGTCTCCGCACACTGTTGACACAGATGTATCCGTATGGCTTAGGGAAAACACTTATAGGGCTATTAAATGACGAAGATTGAAGGAGAAATAAAAAAATTCACAAATTCTGAGGATTTTTTTGTTACGACGCTGAAAATGCCAATATGTATTCAAACTTCAACTGAGGATAAGTAGAAACAAAGATGTGGCAAAAGTTTAGTGTATCAAATTCACATTATAAGTTCAAAGCGGGTCAGGAAATACTTCCACCCACAAACTCAATAATTTACTTGACGCCGTTATACGTGTGGGTTTATTGTTATTGATGAAGTTTTAATGTCGTTTTGCGAGACAATATAAATTTTTCCAAAACGATGTAAACTGAAATTAAATATGTGATAATATTATTCTTAAATAGTTTGTAAGTAGTTCTGTAGCGTACTTGGACATGCATACTAATACTAGTAATGTTTGTCTACGAGAGGGTAAAAACATCGTAATCTTATTATGCGTGCGTGTGTGAATTACACATCTTTCTTATTATTCTGTCAGGTCATGATCAAGTCGATTATAATGGTAAACAATAGTTTAACAACAATTATATTATATATACAATTATGTACGTTAGTAAAATATTTAATTAAAATTTTATTTAAATGAAACATCGAATACTAATGAATTACAATGGTAAATTCGTTTTTCAAACATCGAATTCAACAGAGCAATGTATAAAGTTTGTGATTAATCGAATTTATCAATTCAGTGATCTCTGCTTTTTCCGGTAATTAAAATAGGATAGCATTTATAGCTTGAAATACAAAGCTTTAAGCTTGGTATAGGGTTTGACTTGTGAATATTTTGTATACATTTGAAAATATGCTTATCTATATACCTACCCAATTAGAAAATTTAAATAAAAAGCCATTTTCATCATCATACCAATAACCTATTTTAGGTTGGGTTAAATGACTATCTCGTGCATCGGCTCCTGCTTTTTTAAATCCATAGTGCATCTTCAGCGTATCAAAAGAGACCTGTGTTGTGTGGAACTCGACACACTCCAAGCTCTTCTGCTACTCAGAGAGGGGAGTGCGTTTTCGAATTTAAAACCACCTTGGGTACCTACACCACAACCGCATCTTACAGATCCTTGTGGCTTTCGAATCCTAGCGGGACTGCTGCATATAAAATAGACCAAAGATTTTAAGAGATCCATAAATTAGTCAATCATATTTTGACAGCATAAAAAAAGTTTTTTTGTTGTCTCTGAATAATACACTCGTACGCCTAAACCTTTTCTAATAATACAAGACAGTGTAATACAAATGTACAATTGCATCACGGGCTGTATGACACAGAAGGCGATTATTCAAACGCACTGAAATGAACATCTGTCACTGATCGACGATCAGAAGGATTAATTTGCATGGGAATCGGCTTTGCATAAATCTGAGCAAGAGATATATACATTATTGTAAAATGCTCGCATAGAACAGTTCTTAATGTTTATATATTGTGTAAATATATACAAACAAAATATATATATCTGTCTCTCTGTAATGCCGCTAAACGCTTAAAAATGCTGAAACGGTGTTTTTTTTTGTACGGTCATTTTTATTATAAAAAAACTCTTAAAACATATGGTAGTGACACAATATTTCTTGCTTAAACAAATTCAGTTGCTTAAGTTTGTCAAAAGACAAATCTTAAGTGCTACGGTGCATAAAAAATGTATGTATGTGTAGTAACACAAGAACAGAGTGTCTTCCTTAACCTTTTTAGTAAATTAGTTTAATTTTAAATTACTTTTTTTAAATATATCCTTTATTAGTTTAGTTTGTTTTTTTTTGTTCCTGTTTAGTTTTTTTTCTTTACAAGTATATGTAATTCATGTATTTTTGCACTTTTTACCTACCTTATGTAATTTAATACATTTTTTTCTTTTCTCACAGTGGTTGCCTGGAAGAGATCGCTCGAAAGCGATAAGGCCGCCAGTTGCCTTTCCTTTACTTGTAATTTTGTTAAATTTTTATATCATTTTATCATTAGCAACAAAGTGTAAATAAATAAATAAGTTAGGCTAGATCGTAATTATAAATTGTGTCTTTGTGCATTGACAATTTATAATAATAAAAAACAAATTTTAATGTTTCCTTAAAATGTTATACGGTAGGTACCTACTCTTGCTCTTTATTTAATTCTATGAAAATTTTAAAACGATGTTAAATATATTTTACATTCATTAACTCAGTCTTCGCAATAAATGCAAATTCCTATACGAAGCACGTATTAAAATTCTCTCATGAAAGTTGATTTAAAAAAAAAACACTGTCGCACGCGTTTTCGTCTGTATTAGAATAAAGTTGATGTTGTTACTGTAGTTTACTAAAGATTATTATTTATATTATATTTTCACTGAATCTTCTTTAAGGCTGCTTGGTCTTCTCTGCTTTGAAACTAAAACAGCTTTTTTAAGGTTGACGCCTGGAATATACGAAGAGCTTGACCATCAGTGAAGAGAGAAAAATATCGCAATTCATGTACCTATTGAATAAAACAGAAGGCAGACCATTTCGGAACAACAGTCATAGAAGCATTAATTTTTTATTGCAGCACAATACTTATTAAATTTACAGGCGCGATATTAGTAATATATAGTCTAAGTAAATTAAATTTACGATTAATTTAACTTACATTAAAATTACTTGTTACCTACTTAATAAAATATTTTGTTGAGTTTGTTGTCTATAATGTTCTACTATGAACATATCAGTTTCGATGATTAAATTTGTGTTTAGTTAAAGTATAACATTACCAAGGTTGTTTAAAATATTTTTTACAAGCTATTTCGCCCACGCCAATCGTGAGCTTTTGTAGGTGTGTATTGTTCTAAATCAAGTTCAAGATAAATTCTTGAACCACTCCTTTTTTGGACTGTTTATTAGTTTTGCGACACGTGCTTGGGATAACGTATATGAGTACTTTCCCGTTTCGATTGTTTTTAAGAATTGACGTTTTAGTATTGTCACAATTCAAATGAGAAATGTGCAATTACCGCTGTCTGTATCTAAATAAATACAATAGAGCTGTGTGCACTTCACACACAAAAAAAATGACTGTATTTTTTCCTTAAACTTCACAATTTGACGGTTTCACTTCGATAGATTACAATCTACCGAATAATAATACGTTAAATTGTAAGCAGTACGTTGAGGTTCAGAATCTTTCGACATTTCACAATCTCGCGAGATAGATTACAATCTAACGGTGTTTACAATTTTACGGTGACATATACATGAGAATCAACACTAACAATACTGCCATTTGCAAATATATTGAGCAGAAGTTGCTACTCTCTATATTGGTTTTAAGGAATGGATTTTCGAATCAATACGTAGAGGACTTATGTTTAAAGACATTTATTCTCATAACAGACAATAGTCACTTATAATACTAAAGATACAATTTATCACGTCGTGGGCCATGGAGAGCTTCAAGGATGAATTAGCGAAGTAGAACTTGAGACATTCATTTACGTAGAGAACTGGGATCACTCAAGAGATAGTCTTTTAGTCTTAATTTAAATATTGCCAGGCTGTCTGCACTTTTTATATTTTGTGGAAGTCTATTATACCGCAGCACTACCCCAACAATCAATGTTTCATTACCGTAATTGGTTCTATACTTAGGTAGAATTAGATTTCAAGAAATGACCATTCCCTCAAACTAACACACCAGTGAAGACGCTGTAGTTGCAGGTTAGCAGGTTAGGTTAGGTTAGGTTAGTTGCTTGTTGGTTTATCTTCTGTCCGATAATAAAATCATTTTATTAAAAGCGTATGTACCTTTAGCTTAGTTTATACAAAATAAAATTATTTATTATAATTCCGCTTAAGGTAGGAAACCATTTTATTTTATTAATAATTTTACAAACGTACAGTTATGTTCATAATGTCCAAGTACGTAGACAAATACATAGTGAAATTAAGGGCATACTAGTTAAGAGAAAGTGATGTAAAGTAGGTTAAAAACATATGAACAAGGGTTATGGTTACGTAAATTTCTAGTTTAGACAGCTGATATCAAAACTAAGTTGTAAAACTTAATTGAATTTGAAAGTTTTAAAATGATATTGGAATATTAATAATATTGTATGATAAATGTGTTTCGTAGCAGAAAGTTTACATATGATATAAAATAAATTCATGTAAATACTTATTTCTACGGTAAAAGCGACTACAATAATTTTTCAAAAAATATATAACCAACCAAAGATACACTGTCTCATAATTCGATTTCTTATATTAATTCGAGTATAAATATTGATTGGTTTATTTATAGAAGGGAATTAAATCCCTTGTGATGTTTCTATAATAAACGCTCTCCACATTTGGATTTAGTAAAGTCCCTTAAAAATAATTCATGTCGTTTTCTACAACATTGGTTCAAAAACGGTTAGGCGTACGAGGCCCCTAAACATATTTATGACTTGTTATTTTGAACTGCTACCTATCAATAAAACTCGTCAGTCATCGACCTCTATCATACTCGAGTTAATAATTAAAACAACGGTATTAGAAATTTTTACACAATAACAATTAGTGTCAAGTAACAAGCGTTCATAAAGCGTGTTTACTTTTAGACAAAGTACTGACACACTTCAAAACAACTGTGAGAGCGGTGGCTCTATGTTTTATTATTTACTAGTACCTTCACACTGGTAAGAGATACCTGGGCGGTATACTTTAAGGTTGGTCGCATTTATTTGCACAGCCAGCTAAACTACGAGTATATACCACTTGTTGGCAAATTGCACAAGGTATCAAAACTGACGATGTGGACTGCAGATTAGGCTTTAAAGTGACAAATGACAGTCTGACAGACTTGATTCAGAACACAAAAACCAGGAACCAATCCTTTCCTAGAACAAAGCGCAGATGATACGGTGAAGCTGAACTAAAACAATGTAAGAAATTAGAAAACGATACACATTATATATAAACGTATACATGTCACCGTAGCGAAACTTTAACGAAACATTTAATGTATTTCACGTAATTAAGATCTATTAACCTATAGAAGAGAAGAGTCGCCCCGTAGCTCCTCGGCGGAGCGTAAGATGCCGAGAGGCGTCTCTTGTTAAAAAAATAATCGGATTAACCGAACAGTTACTTTATTTTTTTCTTAACGTTTTCATACAGGTCTTTCTTCTCTAAGAAGGAAGAATAGTTACCGTGGCAGGGTAGACTCAACAAGTGTTTGTATGGAAATCGTGAAAGCACTCCCTAGGCATATTAAGATCTAAACGAACGTATCGAGTACCCTAATGTATGAATTCGTTTACGATACAATATAATTAGCTGTTGGCACTTGGCAGCATGACTACAATCTTTTCCACTCACTATTCGAAAGGTAACTCTTAGTTACTTCCGTTTCGACAGAGAACCCACTGTCTAGAAGAGCTGAAGGTTTATTTAAATTTATGATTCTATTCCATTAATCTATTGCCATCGTCATATTTTGGTCATGAGGTCAGAAACATATAAAACAAGTTTCAAACTAGATTGTACGTAATTTTTTATTTGTGAATTTTATAATTTTTGTTTCAAGTAACCGTATTATAAATTGGTCTGGTATATGTCTATGGGTTCTAAATAAATAAATATGTATAGGTACATAAGGTAATACCTGAAAGAAAGATACGATGAATAAGCTTCAAATTTGTGACGTGACTCCAAGCGAAGTTATTTCAAACTTCCAACATTTCTCGAAGTCCAAACTCATACGAAACATGTGCTGGAAACATAAATTCAACAGTTTATGACTTAAATTGAAGTTTACTACGTAAATACGTCGAAACCATTTATTCTCTATATACTTTTATGCTATCGGGGTTCAATATTTATATTTGTAATATATTCGAACCACAAAACACTTGACAAGTTACGCAGCAAGAAATTGCCTTGTAAACGCTGTTTATCTAACCGTAAAATTAACTTACGGTAAGGAAAAAAGAGTTTTATCAACGACGTCTGGTACCTTACTCAGTATATCATGGCCTGGTTAAATGGCCTCACGGACTCCAGGGGCCTCTGTAAATTGTAATACGGCAAGGTTGGTAGTTCACGAGGTGACTTTAATAGGCATTTACAAGGTTGAGGTTGGAGAGCTACATATGAATTTTAGCAATCCGAGGTATGCCAACTACAATATCCGCAATGTTCCAAAATAAAAAACGTAGAGCTTCAGTGTTCTCGAGTGGCCCGGAAGCGCAGGTCGTGAATGAGCTCTCTATGTCGGATATAGGCCCTTTTGGTAGAATGCCTGACGAACCCCGAGCGCCCATCTTAAGGGCGTGTGAAGGGTTGAGGTGTTTTTAGTGGGTGTGGTCTCGCTATCCCTCTGAATAGCAGAGGAATTTGAGTGTAGACCCAGCCCCACAGACCCGCGTCAAGCTCGACATCGATGGCGCGGGCCTGCGTTAGCGCATTTTCACCGCATAAAAAAAGTAGCTTCAGTGCAATACCCTCATTTCTGAAGTCATAGGTTCTATCCCGGCCGTGTACTAATGGACTTTATGCCCATGCACACTTAACACTCGCTTGTTCTATGCAAGTTACGTACTTCTTGAGGAATCACAGGTTAAACCGTAAATGCACTCGTATGAAATTTTACCAAAATCATCAGAATCCGATATTTAATAGTAGAAATGTTAATATCGGTCCATTATCGTTCAAATTTAGTCTCTTTTTAAAGTCGGTAAAAGCTTTGAGTAACGATAAATTGAGTTCCATTATTCAACGAGAGATCGTGATGACGCATTCAATTTGTAAAAACACAGTTCAAAGATCTGTCTGTAGTGTTAACGACTTCATGTTTTGACATAGCTATTGAAATTAATTCTTTCTTTGTATAATGCGTTTAGTGAGGCCGGAGGTTATTATCGTTTAGATTATAAACAGTTCTGAATGAACAATAGTTCTTTTAAGATTTTGTACGAGTTCAGTTCTAAATTTAATTTGACTATTTTTTTTCTTGAGTATTGTCAAATATGTCAAACCTAAAGTCTTAAATCTAATACGAATAAATAAAAAAAAATTGCGAACAGCAAATTCCATTTACGGAATTACTTTTTACCTAGCATGATATGTGTTTTAGTTAAAATTCAAAAATGTTGTTAAAAAAAGTGTTCATTGCAAAAAACCTTTTTAACCTTTTCATGTAAATACATTTTTTGGCCAAAAATGAATAGAATATTTTAACAAAACCCGGCTTTATGGATGTGAAATTTTGTCATCAATCCATTGATTGGACCAAGTTTCAATTTTTCACACGGGAAATTGCCTTCACTGTTTACCAGGAACATCAGTAGATGTTCCATAGAAACATGTAACTTTTTTGCCGCGCGACATATGAGGTTGACGCTTCAACTCTCTATTTCTATCTATAGGTTTACCTATTTATACTGTCAATATTTTGTTTTGCTTAAACATGAATAAATTGTTTTTTTTAAATCTAAACGTTATACCGGAACTTCAACAAAATGCTGTCACAATATTTAAAAGTTAATTGAATTATGACGAGAGAGCCAAAGCTGTTGCGCGGGCGCAGACGTGATCCACTAATGAGGCCGATCGTATCGGAGGGCTCACTTTCACTTCGCAGGGAAATCAAAGAATATAGATCAGTAGTTATGCATCAGCATCTACTTTTAATTAGAAAAATAAATGTTGTTATACACTAATATTAAACTAAACACGTGTTAAATAATTAGAAATACTAATAAAATCATTAAATAATAAAGAGTACATGCAAGTATAGCTATAAAAATTAAAAAAGTGTAGATTTTCCTCCCGGGATGACCACGTGATTTTCAATAAGCGAAGCGGACAACAGGCAGTGAATGGAGATCTAATTTAGTTGGGAACGGCAAATTGTGTCTCCGTGCCCCATATATGGGGTTATGGGGAGACTATATACCTATATTTACGTGTAATACTTGCATTAATAAGTCAGGATCAATACTTTTGATAAATCACTAATTTTTTTATCAAATTACAATTGCCCCGAAAGCAGTGTTTTATCAATCGTTCATCCGATTGAGTACGTTAAACGTCTCATCAAACAATATATAACTTGGTTTATTGATACTTTATAGTGATTTATTAAGATTTTGGAATTAAACGGTAATACGCAAAAATATCATACTTGTTTTTATATTAGTATAAGAATAAAGGTTATTATCTGGCAAAGATAACTTTGATAACCAAAAAGTCGTATTCGAGAAAGTATTTTAAAAGGCCGGCAACGCACTCGCGAGCCCTCTGGCATTGAGTATGTATCAATGGAGGCGGTATCACTTAACCTCCTGACCGTTCTATAAAAAAATGAAAATCGTTACACCCGTTTTCCGTTGCTTCATTATATACGCGTTCATTTGATTTTAATTGATAAAGAAATTAATTTTAAATTAAGAAAGTAAAATAAATGACTATATATATGTTAAATGTATTTAAACATAGAATCATAAAATTGTAATTTCAAGTGCCTCAATTGAGTAACGTTATTCAGGCCATGTATTGTGAAATCGTTTTTATTGAGTGCTGAACTACAATAGGGCTTTGAAATTGACGAAAGTCCATCCATCTCTGTAATAGCAGTAATAATATGCAATTTCAATGTACACGTATTTGCTTTTATTCGTAAGTCAGATAACAATGATATATTGTTATATTAAAAATTTAGAAAAGTTGTCGACGCTTTCGAATCTGCATAGGATTATGCCTGTATCTTTCCAAAGTTCAATTCAAGACAAAACTACGCTCTTCATATAAAGATTCACATGAACAAACTGTTGCATTTATAATACTTACTAAGTATTCTTAGGAGGATGAGAAGGAGAACCTTAGCTGTAAAAGAAATAGATATATTATTCCTTTGTCTGCCTTTTGTATCTATAAGGCAGTATCTCATATTTTGTATGCATTCTTCACAGACTTTACACGATGTACATTGTAATAAATATTGCTCTCGATAATTCGACGAAGCGTGTCGTTTTATAAAGACAATGAAGGTGTTCAAAAATTAAAATTTATTTAGCTGTAGACTTCGTAAAGATAAAAGTTATACGTAACAGCTGATATGCAGAAACTTTAAAGTACACAAGACGATTTCCATAGCAAACAACATAGGCGTGGGTGAAGTTCCAGTCGGCGTATGGAAAGTAAGTTTGTTTATTTCATTTACAACAATATACGTATGGCAGAAAATATACACGCAGTCGCTTGGTACAGCGCATTTCCTCATCTTTGAATGTTAATTTTAATCTAATACAATACAACATATTTCAGTTTAGAAATCCGTTCTATCCGTTGGTTCCATAAATGGATGTACAACGTGGCTTCGGTGTGTATTAGTCGACAACGACTGCGAATTGTTAGCCAAATGAACGAAACCGTGAGAGCCGGCTTAGCTCATCAATTTGATACCCTTTAGCTTTTACCACTTCTAATATAGGAAGGTTATTTTAAATATTACTACGATTGTTTACTTGATGATGAAGCTTTGTTGTGTCTAGAACCAAGAGGTTCTTTTTAAATATAAATGCTAAAAAGATCTCACCTATTAAAGAAAATATCGAAGAAATATATTTTTATTAGAAATTTAGAAAAAACTAATACTTTGTGCTTCTTATAATACAAATAGAATCTTACAAAAATTGCACTAAATATAGCACCGTAGAGTTACCATGATTACCGTTACCACTGGCAAAAAACGCGACATAATCTGTAGTCCATGTTTTATAATAAGGTCATTAAAGAGACTTTAAGGACTTTTTAAACGAGGCAATTTTTTTATAAAACTGTGGATCTTACTTATACTGCAATACACTAAGTAAGTATTGTGTACAGAATACTTACACAGAATGAAAAATAACTTTTATAGTAATGATTCTACAGTGTTATGTAGTAATTTATGGTAAAACCTTCGTGGTTACATGTATATCGTTAGTAGAAAGCTCGCAGACAATAGACACTGTACATTTGCCACAGAGCAGTCACCTTTTACCTGGTGACCTAGCTAATTTACACCCACCCAGTTTTAAGAGCAATGTGGCTTCCAGCATAGGCTTCTAGTCATTACTTAACACATACATACAGTTTTGTTATTCGAATTGCAAAAAGTAAAAGTCTAGGGTTTTAATAACTATTACTTTCTTTCTTTCATTGTGTGGTTTACAAGAAGAAATGGTTTAAATCATGACTAATCCATATAATACTTAAGTCTACTGGATAATTATTTTTTATTTAAATAATACATTACCTAATATGGCGTGGAGAGTTTAACGTCAAGTTACAGATTATACAGGGGTGGCCAAAAAGTCTTGGATCAAACGCAACTAGGGGATAGATGAGGTCATCAGCTGCAAAAAATTGTTCTACGGTACGTCCCTAAGCTCAGTCCCCTGCAGAGTTATAATTTATTTTGCGTTTTATAAGAAAATGACTTTTTTTTTACTAATTCTTATTAAAATTCAGAATCCCTATTAAATGCGCCAAAACTTGTAATACTGGGTCACTTTTTGGTAGAGTATTTTTTTTTTCACAGCGGGGTCCGAGTAAACAAAAAGTTATGATTTGAGAAATTTTATATCGTATAACTTAATATTATCTTCAATGCAGTCAATAAACAACTATAAATAGCATGTCTAACGCAAGGAATTGGTACTGACCAATATAGTGGATATTATGAAAAAGATGCAGGTGTCGATTTTTTCTAATTTCAATAAGAATTAGTATAAAAAGGCAATTTTCTTTTAAAAACGCAAAATAAATTATAACTCTGCAGGGTTGAGTTTAAGGTCCTCCCGTTGACCAATTATTTGCAGCTGATGACCTCATCTGTCCCCTAGTTGCGTTTGATCCACGACTTTTTGGCCACCCTGTATAATAATTTATATTGCTAACTGTTTATAATATTTTTAATTTCATTTACAAACGCAATTTAGATTACGTATTTATTACTCATATTAAGTATAGTATAAAGATCGCATAGATCCCGTTTACATAAATAGTAGTTGCGATATCCGGAATCAAATAAGCGTATCGCCTTCCGTAATAAGAGATAAACTACCTCATAATAATTTCATAGATTAAAATGCTATGCTTTCCCTGTATATCTAATTGAAGTATGTATATGAGTAACGAAAGAAGTTAATACAGTTATTTTTGATTCTATAACATGCGATATTAATGCAGATTATGTATCATAAAAAAATCGTGTATTTATTTTCTGCACGACTTTGATTGGCTAACAGTAGTAAAATATGTTTCAAAATTTTGTAGAAATCTACATAATTTTGATACATATTTTGCTTACGCTTTTGATTCAGATGTAGACAGCAGCTTACAAAGAAACTTCACCTCTTTATCGTATTACTGTCAAAGGATTCCTAGATTTCGAAGCGATTACTAAAAATATATTAAACGAATCGCATAATATCATATATAAATACGATGTGGCATATATCAGAAAGGTCTTAAAGAATTCAAGGTGAACCAATGGAGCCTGAGCCACTTTATCATTAACAATTACATCACAGTAGCGGACATAATTGTCGTGTAGCATTGGCCGGAAAATTATTCCCTAGACCCGTCTAAGCAGGTGCATAATGCAGGTAGAAAAAGGTTGCAGTGATGCGTTAGTAAACAGATTAATTATTATACTAAGCTGCCGATTTTTATTATCATGATGCCATCTATAATTAATTTTATAAGATCAGTTTGTGAAGCCTTGTACATTAAATATTAGTAGGTATGGTTAGATTTTCTTTTTATTAATAATTTTCAATATACAAATCCAATAAGTATATTGGATTAGGTATATCCTACTTTTTAGTACAAAACATAAATGATTTTTTTTGCGTATTTATGTCTATAAAAGAGTTGAGCAGTGTTGAAGTGTGGCCTAGTGGCTTCAGCGTGCGACCCTCATCTCTGAGGTCGTAGGTTCGATCCGCGGCCGTGGACTAATGGACTTTCTGTCTATGCACGCATTTAATATTCGCTCGAATGATGAAGGAAAACATCGTGAGGAAACCGGCTTCCCTTAGACCCAAAAAGTCGACGGCGTGTGCCAGGCACGCGAGGCTGATCACATACTTGCCTATTAGATAGACAAATGATCATGAAACATATACAGAAATTTGCGGCCCAGACCTAAAAACGTAGCCCCACTGATTTATTATTTTTATGTATATAAAAGATAATTGTAATTAAATATCAACGGTCTTGTATTTTCTATTATATACCTACGACTTTTCCGTGTTTGACAAATAACAGCGTCATAACATACATTTTAAACATTTCCTACGAAAATGAATTTAAATTATCCTTAAAATTGCACGTTTAATAAGCAAGGAAAAACTGATAAACGTTTTCAGCATACCTCATTTATAACGAGCACAGATTATATCATCCTTACAATGTAAGAACGATAAAAAAAGTTCAACTTTCGGCACGTTACCTCATTAAGTGTCAAATTAAGCAAAATCTCTTTAACTGACTGCAATATCTGTTTAAAGCATGTATGGAATAGTTGGTCAAAGTAAATACCACATTATCATACATACCGTATTTAAAGATCACGGGTTTGCCTCGGTGCTCTACCAAAACCGCAGTATGATAGCGTTTTTGAAATATACTCGTAAAACATATTTTTCGGCATTTGAATGACCGTAGAGTAGAAATGTTTTAGGCATGTCGGTACGCGTATGAGCATACATGCACTTTTCTCAATAATAGAGTCTAATATTTTATTTCACAATAATGGTAGCCGGTAGCGGTTTCAAATTGTATACCGAATTATTTTTGACAGCATAGTTTCAACCTTATAGAAATTCCATTTTCAAACTGATAAATTTTATTGCCATTGCTATTCCTAAAGTGTCAAAAGCGGCCGTCTTAGCGTGTCTCTGGTATAACTTAAAACCTATAATATTTTAACGAGGGCAATTATTCTTTGCTTTACTCCGCACTATAATCAGGGGGTGGTACGTGATGTTTTCATGCCTGCGTCAGTTTCAAGTAAATTGCCAACATTAAAGGGAATCATGAACAACATCAAGGATTCATTATTTTGATATACGTTCCTCAAAAGGCCTCATTATGTCATCTGTCAAAGTTGCAAAACCGCTTTAGTTTTATTAGGCTCAGATTACATCGGTTATCGATTACAGAGAATAGCTATTGCGAAGAAGTTTTCATAAAAAGCTAAGGTACAATAAAGTTCAATCCCAATAATATAAATAATAAAAAAACTATTTAATATTATGTTTTCATAAAACATTCTTTAAGCATTTGCGTTATATGACGTTTATAAATATTTGTTTTTTAATAAAAATACCAAATATCGAATATTTATTACCATACAAGATATCCTAGGAATCAATCATAATTTCATATAGAACTTAATAGAATTTAATAGATATATTAAACATAAACTAGGACTTTAAGACGACCGCTTAAGCTTAAAATACATACAAAATTACTATCTATTTCCAATTATTATTTCAGTGTAGAATTTGATCGAAATTTGATCATTGTTATCTTTTGACAAAGTATTTCAACTGTACAAGCAGATTAAGAGATATTTCTAGTGAAATGTTATGAGTTCAGAACATTGTATCTAGTTAGTAGACACCAACCTCAAATCTTATTAAGTTACCATTTCTTGTTTGTATTATACGTAATTTTGTTTTAATATGAAGGTAATTAAATTCATATGAATGAACAAACAGAAATAAAACTGGGGTACAATTTTCTAGGTTAAGTCAAGAGACTATTATCGCTATACCTAACTCAATTATTTATATTACAAATTAATTAAGCAATATATGCATTTTGTAAAAGATTATATAATTCTTCTGTCTTGAATCTGTGAACAAACTAATTTTACCTACGACTACGCGTCGTTAGTCCATTGAGGGAAAAGTAAGAAAGTATAGTTACACTTAAGATATTCTATATTTAAAAACTAGAATAAATATAACCGATGTTAATCAGTATAGATAAGGATGTCTCAATGTGTACGCACTTTCCCTTTAAGAGTTGATACATTTCCTCCAAAAACGTATTAGTTGCAATTACCATTATCACATTGCATCGAAGTTAATTTAACAAAAAGATTAATTCAATGATCAATGACATGGGTATTAACCCTTATACTATGTATATCATACACCTGGTACAAGCATCTGCGTTCTATAAAAAGATAAATACACAATTAATGAAACAATACATCTGCTTCAACTATGCTCTTGGTATTTGTTCAACTAAGAAGGAGCTATTCATACTTAACTTATTCATTATTAAGAAGTGATAAAATAAACTACGATAACTTAGACTATGTTACGGGAATTTTAGCAACCAGCAATATTTAGAATATATATACAATAAAATCTGTTTTATATATTATCTACAAATCACTAAAACAAACCCCTTAAATATGCAGCGCCATCTGGTTAAGGATACTTGCATTGTTGCTCACAAGTTCCTATCTACATTGTTTAATGGGATCACGTCTGTCAGTCTGTCACTTTGAGATGAACAAATTGTCGACACCAGCCTTGACCTGTCAGACATAACAAAAGACTGGGATGGACGCGTATTATACGTTGGACTGGCTGATATGTGCTTCTTTATCTGGAGTTAGGACAAACTATGCTAGGTAATCCTCGATTATTTGCAAAACAAACAAAGTAGGCTTTACGAAAAGAGTATTTCTTAAATGGTCGGCAACGACGCGCAAGCCAAAAACAAAATACTGCGTTCATTACACGCATGTTGCTCCAAAATAATTAAACACTTATATAAAAGATAAATAATATGTATAATGGCGAGTTAAAAATGTATGCAACTAAAACTGGACAGAGATTTTTCAAATTCTAGTTTTAAGTAATAAGCTTATTCAAGGTTTTCCTAAAACGCGTTGAAACAAAATTCAAGTAGGAAGTTAATTAACATTAAAACAGCAAAAACAGGCTATTGCTTAAAATAGCCGTGCTCTTAAACTTGCACTTAGCAAAAACGACTTGTAATTCTCACGGCTACCACTCAATGCGAACGCTTGACCACCTGAAGGCGCCCCTTAACATCTTTTATTGTTTGTTTGCTTACGCGTGTTT
>CAJOBZ010000013.1:5972500-5990000 GCA_905332375.1 Pieris macdunnoughi | reverse complement strand
ACTGGTAGTAATTAAACCTAATAAAACAGATGCCGACCACACGGACAACAGAAAAAGGCACCTTTCTATCTCTCCACAACAGAAAAAAAATGCCGAGAGAATACTCTAAGTACCAGTACACAAACAGCTAAGAAAAATAAAACCGTTCAAAGTCGCACAACACCTCAACGACCCTCCAGTTTCTCAGGAGTGATTAAGCCAGGAATGCTTAACTTTTTAGTAAACAAGAAAGACAGGCAGAGCGACGAAGGAAATAAAAGAAACAGCAACAACATATAGCAACTAACAACGCCTCTCTCAGTGTACAAACACAACATAGATAAACTTAACAAAAATGAATCATCACATCTTCCAAGACGGCCGGTCACCGAGGAAGATTACGACCAAAACCTTCCAGCAACACCATTAAAAACCAACTCAGCAACCGAAGAAAACAATCTAATTAACCAGCTCTACATAACCACGTACAATGTTAGAACACTCTCCTCATACGAACGTCTAATAGAACTTACTGAAGCTTTTAAAAACGTAAAATACGATATCATCGGATTATGCGAAGTTCGTCGCCTCGGAAGCAAGATAACAGAGTACGAAAATTCAGAGCGGCCTTTCGCACGCTGGGAAGAAGATATTTAAAAAATTAGCTGGCCCCAAATGGCAGCACATAGCGCAAAATAGAGAAAACTGGCAAAAGCTGGAAGAGGCTTTCACCTGAAGAGGGGTTCCTATACAATAATTAGAATACCAAAACTGTAAATAATAATACTTAGCATGATATAAATATAGTCATAATATTTATTCATTTACTAATAGATTTTGTTAAGTTTTGCAAAGGTTTAGAAAACCACATAAAGAAATGTACCTTATTAATTAACTATATTGGGAAATAAAAGGCTTTTTATTTTATTTATTTATATTAAGCCAGATTACTCGTGATGTTTTTCTTCACAGTTTAAGGAGTAAGGGCATCTAGAAAGATTTGCTCCCGAAAGCACGGTCTTAGGGTTGATAATCGCACGCTTCACCACTAGGTTAACTCTGCTCTAATACGTAAATTTACTACAATTTTAAGGAAACTATTTTCATTCTGATTTCGGAGTACCTTTCTACTAACAAGACACTTCCAGGCAACTAGTAGGAAGGATAATAAAGAGTGTATGACTTCCTAGGAAACCCATGATGTTACGTAATGTGGAATAAATTGTAGTCAGCACTAACTGCACGTGATTTATGCACGGAACTGTGTCGAATTAACAACTACTATGTTCCCGTTATAATAATGTTGATCGATAACAACAAAACAAAGTTCAACAGCACAGTGTTTTAAGACATACATGGTTATTCGGGACTTATAATCGATTATATAAAATAAATTTCCAATATTATGTTATTCTATGCGGTTTTAATTCGAATAAGTAGTTCCTGATTCTAGCGCTTCAACTAAACAAGCAATCTTCAGCTTATAAAATATAAATAGATATGGATTACTTTTCTGAATAAAAGCAATCTTTTACAATATAAAAAAATTACAGCGAAAACATCTGTAACTGCCATTTGCACGTGCTTCATGATCGGTTTTAAAAGAACGACTAGACATACGTGGATCGTGTTTTCCCGTACAAAAAAACCTTTCCTAATCATATGGCCGTAAAAGACTCTGAAAACGAAAGGGAAAACCTAAATTCTACAAGATAATTGAAATCAATTGAAGTAATAGCGATTACAGAAAACCTATTTATCCGTTAAGGCTTTGATTACTTAGCGTAATAAATAGAGCAACATTAATATTGTTGCATTAGACAAGTAGCCTTACATCGATTAGTGCAACGCCTCGGGCGACAGCAGTTTTGCACTTAATTGTAAATTAAGCAACGAAACTACTATGTTCATTAAACTGTCATAAATCAACCAACTCCTTTGTTATTAGATGGCAAAGAAATTTATTTCAACAATACGCCATTTATTACTTCATTTTATACTTATTTTTGAAGAACAGGGGAGACTCATGTGATGTTGCCAGCAGACACGGATGTTGGCCTTTTAAGAATCGGTACACTTTCGTCTTGAAGGATCCTAAAGCCGGAATAACATTACGAAATTAGAGGCATGAAATTTATTTCCTGACATTATTTTTGAATATTTTCGTAGTGCATGCATTAATTGAATGAATGCAAATAAGTTTCGTGCCCTGCGCGATTTTTTGGTGAAATTTCTTTCATGATGGCGATGCGACGTGAAACTAGTATCGCGAAAGTGCTTCTACTGTGCGGAGGTGTGTATTTTGATGCTAATGCATGATGCCACCCTGTTCCAAATTCTTATGATAAAGACTATTTCCAGTTGCTAAAAAACGCAGCATTTTAAGTTTATAGAAAATCATCTCTTAAGCTACATTAAATATAGAAAATCTAAAGCTTCTGATACTGATGAGGCCATGGTTACTGCGATATTCAGGATTTCACGACGCTAATTATTTCCGGCTTTAGTCAAATTGGGGTGGTGCGTGGCCAAGACTTTGTCAAACGTATTGGTAGTGGTAGAGCAGCGTCCTACGATTGCCCAATGACGTCAAGCTAGAATATAGGTTATTGTTTAACATAACTTTATAATATTTTTAAATAATATAATCCATTGACCGCCGTTTTTCCCGACACTACTTAACTGTCTCTGTTACAAAGATATTTTTCTCATTCGAAAAAGGAATTGTAACGCGTGAGTTGTCACTGCCATTTAAGTCGACAAGATTTTGTCTATGGAATGTTTTTACATAACGTAATAAATTCTATATTGATAAATTTGAGTTATCGTCAACTCGACGATTATTGTCTTTTCAGGCGGATACGTTTCAATGGGAAGAAAATCTTCGAAAATAAATAAGTACAATGATTTAGTTTACCCATAACAAAGAGACTGACTTGACTGTCTTGAGAAAAATGGTTTATGCATTTACTTTCTTCACTAACATAAAACAATAATATGACAAATTGACAATGTGTAATTAAAAAAAACATTTGTATTAAATATTTTAATATAGGAGCTGTAGTTACATTGTTATATAGATAAACAAATTACACTTAAATAGATCTTATACTAAAAATTCAGTCTCATAAATTAAATAGCTGGAATGGCATAGTTTAACTATTATAATTCCATATTAACGACATCGTTCTATAACATAAATTAGCTCAATTGCCAACGAGACGTCTCGTTTTAAACTTAAAACTATTTCCTTCCTTTTGGTATGTTATGTCATTAGACTTAAGAATATAGTCTGTCATTTTTCAATTTAGGACGACCGCCTGACAAATACGATACGACTTGTATTTAGATAATATAGCCATTAGCCATAGAGAAATATTTATCGTTGAAATATTGCAGGGGCTCGTTTTAACTGTACATAATAATAAAATCAATATCAATAAAAATCAAAACAAGTATAAATCATTTAAAAAATCATAAGTATGATTTATTTAGATCTAAAATAATATTACTGAGTTAACGCAAAATAAAACGAGGTGAACTATTTAGAATTATGACATCTTAAATAGTTTTTGGCCAATTAAACTTATACAAAGCCGTATTTCCGTTAAATATCACATATAATGGTTTATATATAATATCAATTCAAATTAGTTCTCAAAATAGGTGTGTTATTTTACAATTTAATCACATATGTTCTGGCTGGTCATATCAGAAAATTCAACCATTCCTATTATAGTCTTAACTCATATACTTATTAGTCTCTTAAACTGCACTGCACGAAATGTTAGTTAAAAGTGTAATAGACTTACTTAATTTTTATGGTTTCAGTGGTTACTCCATTTTTACAAACAGAAGGGTATCTCAAGAAACAATTTCTTTTTGAGCACTGTCAAATAGGTCTTCTAAACTAGATTTAAGAAATAAGGGTTTTAATCTTACTCTAGGACTTTTGATAGCTTATTTTGAGAAACTTCATGGATCATTAGCATTAAAAAATTGATTTTTTGTTTCAATAAAAAAATAATATTTTGTATTTATAATATCGTCGAACTACCCAGGAGACTTCTGTGCTTCTGGAAGGAGCTAGGCTGGTTTAGTAAGCCAGGACTTTACGCTCAACGGACCTAGTGACAGTCTAAGTGCGGAAAATGAGTCGACCAACCATAATATCGTTAAATCAATCTAATTTACTTTATATGAGATAGATAAAGTAATTCTCAGATTATTGGGTTAGCAAATAATATCAAATTAAAGCAGTACTAAAAAAAACATTTTGACTTAAACCAGAAAACAATGGCATGTAAAAAGTGCCTATAATATTAACAAATTAATACTTTTTGTATTTACAAATGCACAAAATGCGTTAGTCAGAATAAAATAATATATTTTTGTATTAAAAATATTGTGCCAATATACAGGTCATTTCTTTTTTTCAAATTTTGTGCCAATTACTAATGTAAGATAATCTTAATTAATATTCATTCCTGTCACTCCACTAATAGTATTAGAACCTACATTAATCAATCCATTAAAACTATTTTCAATATTTTTAACGTTCTCTTCAATACAATCTAATAAGTTTTCAAAATAATTTGGAAATGTATCATAACTCGGAAAAACATTTATATCTATTAATGCATGATTACCTGTCCAATTGTCAATAACAATGTCAAATCCTAAGAGTAATAAACCAATTCTCCTTCTCAATACTTTGATTATCATTCTTACTTTATCCTCGTCAATGTCTTTTTCTGATTGGGCTTCATTTGGGTCTAGAATAGAAAGTGTTGACTGACTGCATGCTTTACTTACTTCGCCAGTAGTATAGTATATAGGTTCCATATCATCTGATGGGTAAAAATTTTTTAGACTGGGTCGCTGGCATATATGATATCTGGAAACAAAAAGTAATAATTCATTATTTTATAAACTAATATGCAAAATTTCATGAATATAGTACCTAAAACAAATTAAACATTAAAATATTTAAGACCACTTATATAAAATTCTGTAAATGGTTTCAGACACAGTCTGCCAGACATTTAACATATAAAAACGATAATTTTTAATGATTTTTTGTGCAATCAAAAGCCAAAATTTATTATACCAAATTATATTTTAAATATACTTTACCTATTACCAACAACAAAAACCTTATACAAAACAGCACTATGATTAACAAAACTTTGCACAACACAGGGTGGTTTGCATACATTTAACCCTCTTTGATTGCAAACCAAAATCATTTCATGGGCTAATTTTGACCCATGTGCTAAAGTTGGTTTACATATAACTGGGAATGTTACTCCTCTCTGCTTCATAATCTCAATATTTTGTTCTATGTTGTTTGTTGTGAATTTAGCAAATGCTGGTGTGAAAACACCAATTTTTTGTAGAGAGGTCTCTTCTTGTATAATTGAGTAGTATGTATATCTAAAATAGGAAATCAATAATTTAGAAAAAATGCCAGTATGGTTACTTGCAATAAAGAAATCTGGATTGTTATGGCTATTGTATAGTAGTGCTTACCTATTTAACAAAATTCTCACATTGTTTAATGGATCTATAATAGTAACATTTGGATGATTTGATATGTATTGCTCCACTCTTCTTATAATACCAGAAGCCTGAAATATGTCTCATATTAAATCAAATCATACTTTAAAAGACATACATACAATTTAATAGTAATTACCATGTGGCTACATAATTCAAATGTAATTACATATTTCCATGTCATATGATGAAAGGTGTGTGTAGCCAAGAGTAAGTTTTAATAAATTGTTTTGTTCTTTCTTAAAATAAGACAGCCAATAAGGAAAATGTTTAAATTAAGCAGGTATGCTGAAGGGCACTTACTTTAGAATCACCTTGGTCTGATGCAGCTATAATATCTGTTAATTTGTGTAGAAAAACGTCTAAATTTCCTTGTTCCTCAATAGGCTGATCCAAATTTAACTGCAAGAATTCGTTAAAACTACAATTTAAGATAATGTAACACAGATATTGTTAAATAAATCTTCTATTTACTAACTTTTATTAGATTGTATCCATGTCGCCGGCAAACATTTAATAATTCATTCCAATTGAGTTTATGACTTTTTTTTTCAGATATCCAAATACCAATTGTTTTACATAAACTGATGATTTCACTCATTTTATTTAGATATATTTAATAACTTGGGAGAATTCTCGGAGTTACCTAAGCAGCTGTGACAAGCTTAAGGCAATTTATTAAACACTGATGACTAAGCTACCAATAGCAACAGCGTAAATTCGCCAAACATCAAGCGTTCTGTTAACATAATGAGGCATATAGAATTTCTAAAATAATGAGAATGAAGGTAGTGAATTCCAGAAAGTAAAAAAAATTTCAATATTCATCACACAAGACCTTTAAGCGAAAAAGCCTTCTACTTTTTTTTTTTTTTTTTTTAAATGGCCCGCACGGTTTGTGCATTGTGGCCCAGGGTCAAAAACAGGGAAACGGGTAAAAACATAAAATTATCGACTGGAAAGGAATTTAGGAATAGAAAATAATTGAACTATAAAATAAAAGATCAATTCTTATAAATCTACATACAAAAGGAGTGTAAGAAAACATATTTACATATATTTACGTTCATATTGTCTAAAATTTTATATTATTACTTAAGATAAAAGCTGCGAAAAGTTTATATACATATTTTGGTTGTAAAGTTGAAAGTAAACTTGATATGGATGAAGGGAACGGAATTTGAAGGGAAATGAGACCTTCGAGAAGAGCCGACCGGTCGCGCCGAGGACAAACAAACATTATGTGATTTAAATCACCTACATCATATCCGCATTAAATTTTGACGTAAAAATATTTACATTAGGACGAGAAAAATAAATAGACACTATACAAATTTTATTTACAATAGCAGCAATGACTGATAAGTCATCTCCGAATGGAGGAAGTGAAAATAAGGAATAGGGGAGATAATTTTTAATGATTATGGCAACACCACCATAGCCGTCAGGTCTGTGCTGTCGGAGAATAACATACCTAACCTGGAATTCGAAAAGTCAATTCCGGGCGAAGCCATGTTTCCGACAGAGTTGAGACAAATGGTTCAAATTTATTATACAAATGGATTAAATCATTTTTATTGCAGATAGCGCTTCTGCAATTCCACTGGATTATTTGTTCGCGTTCGTGACGCATAAGCGGATTTTAATTTAGTTATGGAAGCAATCGTTTGGCGACGTTGTTCAGTTACGTTGTTGTCAGAGTTAGAATTGGATTTAATTTCAGTAAGAAATTGGATTAAATCAGAGATTATGTCCTTATTGTTAACGTTACTGTTTATTAAAGCGACCCCGTTAGAAGGAGCTGGAGCGTCGTAGTCCTTTATCAAATTCAAGTGTTCTGTTTTGTTATACCCCAGTCGTTTTGGTTTAGGGGATGTTGGTTTAGCAAATATTGTTTTCTTATAAGATCTACTATCCGACGGAATCGAGGGAGAGGAAGGCGATCCATGTGGGACAGGAGAATTAGGAGTATTCTGGATGTTTGAAAACTTAACTATATCAGCAAAAGATTTTGAAACTGGATCATATACTTATTTGCTTCTGCGTAAGATACACATTTCTGAGCCATATACAATTTAATTTTAGTCTGCCGTTCATATTCTGGACACTTTCTGTTTGTAGCAAAGTGTAGACCAGAACATAGACAGCAAGACGCGGCATCATCTTGTATGTTGCATGTGTCCCCAGTGTGGCCATGGCCACACTTGTAACAGCGGGGCCGAGAGTTACAATTAGACTTAGTATGACCAAATCGGCAACACTGAATAGTGGGATATGCATAAAGTTCCACGGGCAGGGCATTGTAGCAGAAAAATACATGTTTAGGTAGGGTTTGACCATCGAAAGTTATTACAATAGTCTGTGATGGCTTCCACTCAGGAGGGCTGCTGTTACGTACTTTATAATTTAGTCGTCTAATTTTTATAATTCCTCCGCTGCCTACAGGCAGAGAGATGTTGTCTAATGTCTCTTCGGGAGACCATTCCGCGGGAACGCCTCGCACCAGGCCCATTCGGGTCACATTAAATGAGGGAATAAAAGCTTTGTAATTATTTCTTGCCAGGCAAGGGTTATTAATAAATTCGTTTGCACATTTGTAGTCTGAGAATGATAGGGAAATTCGGTTTCTGCCTATCCTTTTGATGCTACCATTAATTATGTTTTTAAAAGAATTTTTCTTGAGGAAATACCCAAAGTGGACGGGGTGTAGGGAGGAGATGTCCGTATCTGAAGAAACTTTTTGCGCATGAACTACGAATGGCCCTATGTCATAGGTCTCATAAAACGTTCGGCCTATAGGATTTTTTATAGACTGAGAAACATCTGATGGTGGTGATGGGTGCTGTTGGGTATTAACAGTACGAGCCCCCGATATCCGGGGGCTCGTCCATTTTTTCGCCTGACTCCAGGCCTTGAGGAAAAAGTATACAAACTTACCAGATACTGTAGAATATATACACAAATGAATAAACTAAACTATTAAATTAAATTACTACATACAAATATATACAAACTGATCTTTTATACAAGTAAAATTAAATTTAAAAATTTCACAAGAAAAAACACTCCCGCCACGACCAACGTTTCCCGCGCTTTTTCTAGTCTCCCGCCTTCTACTTCTACAGTTTGTATTTGCTTTGATCGACGTATAGATAAGTCACAGAGTACCTTTGTGGTTATAGATATCAGTATTTTTGTTTTCACTGGCTCACACTTCACAGAGAATTGATATAAACAGCTGTGACAATTGACAAATAGACCAATTTTTTTTCAAAAATTTATATGTTATTTTAATACCAATTGGCAATTACCAAATATTATATCAATATTGAATGATATTACAATTTACAATATTAAACAATGACCGACGAATCTGTGCTGGGAACAAAAAGCCGAATTTTGGATTTATTTTCAGACCTGAATGAAGCAGATTTACAAAATATTGAATCATGGATTTCGTCTCAGAGTTACAAAAAAAGGTACAAACATATTTAGATTATTTAGCTTAAATAAATACATATAAGAGACAATTAGTATTTGACAAGTACAGTATACACAAAAGGTTTTTTCTCATATTGACTTATGTGAAATGTAATAAATATAATATATAAAGGTTAAATAAAACATGTGTTTCAGATTTAGAAATAAAAAAGTCTTTACAAAAAAAAGAGAAACAATTATCTAAGATAGCAAATAGCTTGAAAAAGATAGTTCCATTTAAAGCTGAAATGCCCTCTGAAGTTATTATTCCACCTATAGTTGGAGATCAAGCTGATTGTACTAAAGAAAATACATGTCATGTTGATGAGTTTCTTTATGATGACCAGGAAGTAGACAAATTAGTTAAATCAGGAAAGTTGTCACGGTTTTACTGCACAGATTGCATGTCTAGAGGTATTAATGTAAGTGGTTGGGTTATACTTTGATTTAAGTAGAATCAATAAAGATAAGACCTTATTAGTGATTTCAATTCCATTTTTTTTTAATATTCTGTTTATATAGTATAAATATATTATGTTATATGGTGAAATATAAACAGAACAGACAATAAATGAATGTGTTAATAGTAACACATTATATTATTATTCTACATAATTATGATTAATTTACAAGAATTTTGTATTACTTACAGGAGCTGATTTTTATTTCACATTCAATGTCCAAACAAGCTCTCATGTATATATTTTATGTACTCTTGCCTAATGATCTAGAAGAGAAGCAAATTTTAGATGTTGGCTCAAGATTAGGAGCAGTTCTTTATGGTGTAAGTCTTGGTGTAAAATTTGTATTTAACACACACCAATTACGTTAATGATTATCATTTACTATTATTAATTTAATCAAAACCTATTGTTTATTTTACAGGCTTATTATCTTTCAAATGCATCCTCAATTGTTGGTGTAGAAATGAATAAAGATTGTTGTGAGATTCAAGAAAAAACGTTAAAGAAGTTCTCAATGGATCCAAACAAAATAAAAATAGTAAATTCAGATATCTTAGAAAGATGTGATATTGTTCAAAATTCAAATATTATAATAATAAATGTATTAGACTTTTTTGTGGACACAGAAAAACATAAAGAAATGTGGTATTTCTTTAAGAAGTATATTAAAAAGGGAAGTTACCTAGTATCAAATAGAAGTATGGATGAAACTTTGAGTGCTTTGCAGATGTCTGAAGACATGATGGAATGGTTAACAATTTGTAAACCAAATCAACTTGAGCATGAAATTTTTTTTGATGTAGAAGATTATAGTGAATTATTTTTATACACAGTTAATTAAAGTTTTTATCCATGATGATGTTTAAATTATAAATTAAACTAAATATCATTATATTATTTTTTAAATTCTTACTAAATTGCAAGAATAGAATAGGTACCTATACCTATATTACTTATTAGTACAAGAAATGTTTAGTCAGTTATAATTTATTTGAATATTCAGTTTTGACATACTGGAGACTGGAGTCATTGCTCGCGCTAAGTCTGTACTCTGAATATATATCTCTGAGTCTTACCCTAAATCGTAGGTCATTAATAATTTTAGTACTGACTCCAAGCTCAATAAAAAACTTAGTTGGTTTAAAAATAGTCTGCGTCTCATCGTAGTTCTATGGACTTCATTACAGAACACTGAACACTTCATTGTATTTATGATATAGTCTGTGGGCTGTGGCCCTCAGCTTAACTTCTTTTGGCCTAAAGGTCTAGATACCAGGCCATAAACTCAAAAAAAAAAAAAAACTTAACTTCTTCATTCTGATTTCAGCATTCAGCAATAATTTTCACGTTTCTGTTTTGTAAAATCATTATCTTCTTATTTCAAAGATATTACGAAGCGTTCTTATAAAAAAACGTAATTCGTTTTTAATTTGATTTAAATAGTTTATAAAATGTGGCACGAAGCACGAAGACAAGAGCGTTTAATTCGCGGCTTAATAGTGGACTATCGACGTAGGGCTGAACGACGAAAAGATTTCTATGAAAAAATAGTAAGCGTTTTATATTTTAGTACTCTTTAGTCTTTATTTAATAACAATAACTTTGATGATTGTTTGTGGTAATTATTGCAATATTAAAGAAATTTTAAGGATCACACAATAGACGAAAAGTCAAAAACTTAGTATAACATTATTTTAGAAAGCAGAGCCAACTCAATTTTTACAATTACATGGAAGGGTGTGTAAGATACATTTGGATCCAGCTGTGGCTGCAGCGGGAGAAGGGCCAGCTATTATGTAAGCAATTGGTTTTTTTTAATGAAATTACCACAACAATATAGAAATACTTCAAAGGCTTTTTTTGTGTACTTTATATTTTCCAAAAATCGTTAATAAAGAAACCCTTGTTACGCATCAAGTATTTTTTAAGCAGCCTGTGATTGAAAACATAATTTAAAATAGGAAAAGTACCAAACCATATATCTTTCAGGATGCCCTGGCAAGGTGACACCAGCAATATGATTGACAGATTTGATGTTAGGGCACACCTTGATTATATACCAGACATCAAAGTGCCAGACATACCTCCAGATGAACTTAGTCAAGAGGAGAGGCAGTGTAACTATGAGCGATACAGAATCCTTGCTCAAAATACTTTTCTTGGAATAAGTAAGTGGCTGTCACATTTCCTTTGCATTAACACCGTAGTAGGATGTTACTAGAGACTACACTTAGGGTCTGTTTCACAATGTATGGATAAGTTCAACATAAGTTCTAAATTAGCTATTTATTACTTATTGGTAGCATAAACACTATTGTTGTGTTTCACTACTGTCAGATAGCACTATTCGTCACATAAAGTCCATCATAAGTTATGAGTCCGATGAAGTGTCAAATAGCACAATTTATCTTCTAAATAATTTATGTGTTGCATAGCTATTTGGTACTTTATCCATACATTGTGAAACAGACCCTTAAAATGTTATATTCTCCAAAATACTGAGAAGCTGAAGTTATTTTATGAAAGTTAGGTTTCAATATTATATTGTACTTGTATAATTTAACATTTTCTTTTTTTTCCACTTTCCCCAACTTGTTAATTTATTGTTATTTTTTACTAATACTACTAAACTTTTATTATATTATATTTAGGTGAAGATAAGTTCCTTAAACAACTAGCATTGGAAGAACAGTTTGGCATCACCATTGAGGAGAAAGAGATGCAAAAGGAGCGTTTAAATGAGAAAAAGGGGACAGGTGTAGCAATTGGATACAATTATAATGATCCCGGATCTCAACCATCCTGCTCAAACGGTAGATTCAGCCTTTTAGAAAACAGTGGTGTAACAATGAAACAAAATACAGTGTAGATGCCAAATATTTTAGGCTTCTGACAGATGCTCTAGTTACGCCACTAAAATCAAGGATTCTGACTAATAGTGTATGTTTTTGTGAGTGTTTTATTACACAAAGTAATATTACAGGCCCTGAACTAACGGAAAGTAAGGATTCTGATGATGAATCTGATTTAGAGATCATTGATGTTGATCTGAGCATTGATGTCAACAAAATGAAGGCTGCACAGGTAAGCAACTTTTAAATAATTTATATTTATTATTAATTTATATACATACATATATTTTATATAATAAATAAATCTTGTACACTGTTATTCTTACTTTTCCTTTTTTTTATAATTACTTCTTCTAATATATTACCTTGTTTGAAAGAGAGATCAACAATATAATATAACTGATTTCTTCATTCTTAGTTAGTGGATTAGTGTATTCTAATTTGCTTTAATGTAATAATTATAGATTCTTAATATTTAATGTTGTCTATTTTGTTTGTTAAATACCTGATTCCGCCACTATTCTCTCCTGGATTATCTTAATTTTTTTGTATAAAATGTTATGTGCTTGTTCTTTTCCTTACTATTAGTTTGATTAACTATGAGATCTTTTTATTTAGATTATTTATTAGTGAACACACGGTCAAAATTTTTTTCATTTAGTATTGCTCTAATACTAGTTGTAGTGAAATCTAAACAAAAATACAGGAAACAGCAAGTTTGAGCTGTTATATTTGAATTAAATACTTCATAAAAAGACACATTTTCGATCATATCATTCAGGTAAATAATTCTATTTATATGCATGTAATTTATAAAGTATGTTCATTCAACAATAATTGTAAATTGTAAAAAAGGAATCAGCCAAAAACTTGACATTTGATTATAAATTTTAATGGTAATATTAGATAATAATAAGAGATAAGATTGTGATTGGTTATTTGTTCGTCCTCAAGAAATGCCATGAAATTTTCATGTCATTTAAAAAAAAACCTTGAAAAGTGGAAGGAATTAAAATTTTTTTTTTCTATGGGATATCATTTTTCGCACTAGGCTCACGAGTTAAATGCTGTGGGACCTCAATATGGTATGACTGGATGTGATCTGTTCTCATTTCTTACTGGTGACGCGGATGAAGCGGAACATCAGAAGCAATTATTGCGAGAAGAGAAGGAAAAAGCATTGTTCTCCGGTAGAAAGAGTCGCAGGGAGAGACGCGCACATCGGTATGTAGTTTTAGTTCAATATTTTATATTAAATAAAATAAAAATAAAAATAGCCTTTATTCGAGTAAACTATAACTACAGTAAGTCCATGTCTTTTAAGTTTTACACTAGTACTCAACCTCCGATGGAGTGAAGGTCTGCAGATTCTTCCACTTATCCCTATTTGTTGCGACAATTTTCCAGTTTTTTTCCCGCTATCCCTTTTATTTCATATTCCCAAGTTTTCGGTGGGCATCCTCTCTTTCTTCTTCCCACTGGGCCCTTCCAAGTAAGGGTCTTTTTGACCCATCTGCCATCACAAATGCGGCCAATGTGACCGGCCTATTTCCATTGTAACCTTTTTGTATAAGTTCAATATTATATATTATGTTAACTATTTTATGAAACCAGCTTAGTGTGTGACTATATTCGTCAAATCCTTGTTTCGACGTTTATATGGGGGTGAAAATGTAAAACTACAGTGTTTTAATTGCGATAGTTTCTATTCGGATACATTAACAGAATTCCAAGTCAGATCCAACTAGTTTCCGTTTAGAATGATAACTGTTTCAGTATAAAGTATGTAGAGGGTTTTTATTATTCACAAAAAATTAAGTGTAATTGTCCTAAGCCTACATACGTTACGCCACAAAACTTAATCATTAAAACTACCGAACCGATGGAGGTGGTGATTCGTGAATTATTTATTTATTTTAATAAGGCAAACGAAACACATACTATCTTACGGAGAACACATATAAAAAACACAATAAATGCATGTCTAACAATGGCAAGTGGCTTGTTAAAACTGTTGCCATAAAAAAAAGACAAGTGTGCACAACATTTAAATGGAAACATAACAATAATGATAATAAACTAAACATTAAATAAAATATGCAATTTTATTTTTTTATTGCAATTTGTATAAAGTAATTAATTTTAATTGATGAACTTTGTCAAATCAGTGACGTCTGAGATTATATTGGAAATATTCGACCACTGTTGCGTTCGGCGTAAATACTACTTACATCTAAGACGTCCTTTAAGGGACATAATCTATTTTTTATAAGTTTTGGGTATACCAGGGATAAAAGACTGCCTCCATTACCAACAAGTCCACCGAGCTATGCAGCTCCAGCTGAGAAGTCAAAAGAAGCATCGCCTGCACGTTCGAATACGCGATCGCCTTCTCCTGAGGTGGAGAATATTGAGTTCATCACCTCGTTTGGGCCTGATGAAGAAGATAAACCACGTAAGTTTGAGGATCCTAATACACTGATGTTAATAAAACTTTCTGCACTCGCAATTCATATAACTTTTTATACCCCTCACATTTACACGCTTTTTCCAGACAAACTGGTTCATAACCGTATTTAAATTTCCAAGTCCAACAACAAAATTTATCGTTATAAATGTATTGTTAAGGCGTGATAGATCAGCAAAGATATATATTATATTTATACAATATACATTTTAAGACCTTGTACACATTAGCTTATACTTATATTTGAAACAATATTTTACAGCACCCACACCAAAGCCTCTCTATTCTGAGAAACTAAAGAAGAATCTTAAGAAAAATATGCTCTATTCAGAAATCGTGAGAAAGCGAAGATCCAGGTACGTTTTAAAAGGAAGACATGTTTTAGTGTAGTTTTTTTAGTTAAAAAGATTTAAAGTGTTTGGTGTTTTCCCAATTTTATTTTTCGGAAGCTAAATAAATACTGATTTAAAAGAAAATGTAGAAAAGTAATCTCAACAGATAATCTTTTAGTTTTTCACCATAATAAATAATGTTCTTACTTCTTAGGGAGCGTTCAAGTATTACGTAACGAATTTGGGGGGAGAGGTCCTTTTGTTAAACGTTACGATGCGGGGCGGGGATTGAATTACGCGTTATTGTTAATATTATTTTCGACTTTCCAATATTTTACACCACATAATGGTAACTTTTAGGTAAAAAGAGTCACTAGGTGGTCACGAAACGTTTTACTATACTTGGGTACAGAAAAAGGTTACGGCGCCTTACATGGGGTCCCCTACCCCATGTAACGCGCCAATAATATCCAAAAATTGCGTGACGTAATACTTGAACGGTCCCTTAAGAAACATCAGGTATATTCCAACTTAATGAACAGTCTCGGATTCATCAAAATTGATTGTCCTTTTTTGCGATAACAGCATTTCTGGTGGGGAACCCAGGTCGGTGTAACTTCTATAAATTATGAATATATAAAATATTCAACAGGTCAAGATCCCGCGATAAACCCCGACCTGTAATGGGACCGCGATTCAGGGACTCGATTTCCCGCTCGAGGTCTAAGTCTTATTCAAGATCCAGGTCCAGATCCAAGTCCAGGTCTACTTCTAGGTCCCGATCCAGATCAAGGTCTAATTCGTCCTATCGAAGGTCTAGATCTAGGAGTTACGGAAGGCGGTCGCGTAGCCGTTCAAAGTTTGTATTTTATCCTTCGTTTACACATTTAGGTTTTTTTTAAATTAAACGCGATTTTATTACATTATTTACTACTTTTTACTACGTTTTCAATACTTTCCAGCTGTCTTAAAACGACCGAGGAGTTAATTTCTTTTTAATTATTTAATTTATTAGTTTTTTTTTATTTTTTATTAGCCCATTTTGATAGTATTTGTGACAACATCACTATACTATATTGTATTGTACTACGTAAGAGCATTCCAGTATTTCTGTTACCAACATTGTCGATATAAGAGATAGACAGTGTTCATGATAGAGTCTGCTCTATGACTCTTTTTAATGATGTTGCAAATAGCTTTTGTCAATCAAGATTCCGTATAAAAGCTATCCAATTCTGTAATTACAAAATATTACACAACTAAAATTATCTGTTGACTATGTGACCCTCTCCCTCTGTTCTCGATTAACTCTAATAATGGGAGAGTTTTAAACCTAAAAACGAATCTAATAAAGAAATAAAACCAGTCATTTATAGTCAAAATTGTCAAATTCATGGAGGTTTATATTTTTTAAATTACAGCTACGGTGGAAATGGAAAACGAAATAGATCCAGGTCGATGTCATATGAAAGGTAAGGTGTATAGTGCAGGGGTGAAAGGAATGGTTAAATACATCGTTTCCTTGAAACAAAGCACATCACTACGTTGTAATTAAAATATCATTACGAATTTTCCAAAAATATAATTAATTCTTAAATATATTTTTTCAAATTTTCTATTTAACAAAATAGGGTTTATTAATGATATTAAAATGTAACTTATTATAAAATATACAATTATTATAATGGTAACAGTAAGTGCGAGCCAAAAGCCGTGCCGCGTTACTACGGGCGTCGCAAAGAAGACAAATCTTCGAGTGAACTCTCGCTCGATTCTGACTCTAGCACTTCGGATCATAATTATAAGTAAGTAATTTTAAATATATCTTCTTGGCTTTTTTTCGTAAATCTTGATTTAAATTGAATGAATTTTTGAATTCACTGTGGCTAAATCTCGAATTGAGTTTGCGACTTCAGAATCTTCATTTCATCATCAGTCCTTTATGAAATAACGTATGGTTTAATATTATCTGTTAGTTCCAGAAAAAAAAACAAACAAATATTTTTAAACGTTTTTATTGTAAAAATGACTGTTATATTCAATCAAAAAAATTGTTAATGTGTGTTCGTCATAGTTGTGCTTAAGGCATCTAAAATTAATCTTAAAATCTACTCGGGTGAAGTTTGTAGTACCGTAATGACCTATGGTTTTTATTTGATGAGATTTATCGTAACTCGTGCGGTGAATGTAAACATCAAACTGACATCTTTGAACCAAAAATCGATGACGTGTGTGAGAGAGAATTCTGGTCTTATTTGCATAGAAAAAACGCTCCACCTATGCACGTACGTATAAAAATGTTTATTTTTTTAATTTCCTTCCAGATCTTCAGTCGGCAATAAATCACAGGCAAACCAGAATCAGTTA
>CAJOBZ010000013.1:5947500-5967500 GCA_905332375.1 Pieris macdunnoughi | reverse complement strand
GTCTTTATAACGTCTTTCGTTGTAACGAAACATTATTATAATTGTTTATATGTATTTGGTTTAACACAAAACCCATACATTAATTCTGTCTTTATAACGCAACAGGCATTCTCTATTACGAAGAAATATTTTCATATTTATACGATTCCGTTATAACGGAAAAAAATCCTTGGTTCCTTGAAATTCGATATAAAGAGTACACTGTTAGATATACTGTATATATTTTGGTCTTTCAGACAGAATAAGCCTAAAGGTAGGTTTATACAATTTTAAAATAAACATTTACCATATAATTCTTTCTCGGTGCGTTCTTGGCTCAGCGATCGCGGGTTTGATAAATTTAATATCATAAATTCAATTCTTGGTATTTTTATTTTAGGTTTAAAAGCACATACGTTTTTAGTTTTTTTTTGCAAAACTTCTTTGTCTTTTTACATTCTTGATTTTTTTATTTATTTTAGTGCGTGCGGACAAACGCCTGGAAGCGGAACGTCTGGAACGGGAAAGCAGGAGGCAGGCACGACGAGATGAAGAGATGCGGGAACTCGCTATCAAGCTACGAAGGAAGTCAGTATTAATCCATCGTAATTAATTTAAAGGATACTAGTTTTTTATTTAAAAAGGCCTCATTATACGAAATTCCCTTCTCAAAATCCACTAAATATACATTTTAAATAGTTCCAGCGAGTTGTGTACCTCTTTGTATGTGATTTATTGGAATTGGTTGATATTTAAGTATGGCTCATGTGCTAAATTTCGTAAATGAATTTGTTTACAAAATTCTAATAAACAGAGATAATCATCTGAATTTGAATTAGATACCTCTATTATAATATCTAAGTTTCAGTTAATGTTGATTGGTATTTCAAGTGTGTTTAATTTTTTGAGATTAATTTTTTTCGGTGAATAATTTTAGTTTTTTTTATATTCCTTTTTTTTAAATCAGTTGAATATATTGATTTTATATTCCAGACAACGCGAAATGCGACACCAACAAAGTCGTCGATCGAGCGAAGACGACTCCGAAAGAAGTCGAAGTGGATCATCGCCCAGGTAATATTTGATTTGTATAAAAATATTTTTTTTATTCTAGGAAATTAAACTAAAATCTGGTCTCGATATCTGTCACTATTTTAAATATAACAGCGCCAAATACAATTTATTACCCGAAGGTCACACATTGCCTCAACACGCAAATTATTAATATGGTGTAATCCATTTAATTTAAAATGTAAAACCTGTTTTTCTAGCGGTGGATTATTAAACCGTTAAATAAAATGTAGTTAGTAGTCATTCCCACAAACAGTGAGTTAACTAAAATATAGATGATACCGGATTTATTCACCTTAAACACATAGGTTCTTATAGAAATTGCTAAATGGTCAAATACCCTTATTCATTCCCAGGGTTTAAAACCAGAATTTTCCAAATTCCGTCTGCAAAAACCAACCTAGGAGTTCAGGCACCTCTCATTCGAATTCTTCGCGATTATAACGGATGAAACTGTTCCTATCCGGAGCTGAATATATTCGGTAGTGGGCTGATCAATTTTAAAGAAATTGTTACGTGCCTATCTCATACCTATATATATATATGTCATATATTTTAGAAAATATAGCTTGTATCAAATACTATAGATATAGAATTTTATATGATGTAGTAAACCTCAATAAATAAATATTTATATGGAAAGATACATTCATTACTAACTAGTCAACCATTGGTGTTGCTGCTTTTAGATTAATAAATGGTATTAACGCGACTATCGTTCAAAAGTTCACTTCAATACATATTGCCGTATTACTTATTTGTTTGAATTTATATTTGTACCGACACTTGGCACGGGCGTCAATAAGAGCTTTCTACTGCACTTTGTGACCTTACCTAACCTAACACGTTGTAAACCAATTATCATGCCTTGTTTTTTTTTTAATAAATTAAAAGAATAAGAAGAAATTAGAAGAAAAGAAGAATTGAAGTAGTTGATTTTGTTTTTAGGTATCATAATATTATGTCGAGTAGTCGGTGACCAATAAATTTATGTATTTGTTTTTTAATAAAATAATAAATAAATCTGGATTTCTGTTTAACAAAATGTATAGGCTATAGAAATTAATACGTATGAAATGTTTTTTTACAGAAAATCGCCATCGCCAAAAGAGCGAAGTAAGTCCAAGAGCAAAACTCCAGAGAAACGCATTCAGGTTTGGGAGTCGGATGAAGTGTCTCCGTACAAGCAGAAGTACCAAGAAGTTGACAGGAGACGTCACGAAGAGGAATTCAGGCAAAGGAGGGATAATAGGTGTGTATAGAAAAGTTTCGTATACGGGAGTCATTTGTTATAGCGCTACGGGTTTTGAAAGGGAATTTCATCAAAATTCCATACAAAATGATCGATACCGATATTGAAAGATACAGAATACCGGCACAGTTTTATTTGAATTACAAAATGAATTCCCATAATATTGACATTGAAGTGGCAATACATAATATTAATTACCCTCGGATTAAATCTAAATAAAAATTCACAAAAACAATTCAATCCACCATATATACCACATAATGGTAACTTTTAGGTTTAAAGAGTCGCTGGGTGGTCACGAAACGTTTTACTATTCAGAAAAACTTTGTGTCAGTAATCTCCAAAAATTGCGTGACGTAATATTTATACGCTCCCTTTATACATTTTTTTACGCAATACCCACTGCATCAAAACACATACTAAACGCATCTAATGAGAACGCATTTCCGTCATAATATGGCTCTGTGATTAGCACGAACAACTTAAAGCGAATGATAATAATGTTTGTTTATAAAACTTCCAATCCAAGCAGCAATCCTTTGGATTATTTGATACCAAATCTGTTAAAGCATTAGGACAACTAAAATACCTGCCACAATTTTAACATAGACATTTATTACTAACGAAACACACACACACACAAAATAAAAATAATATAAATAATAAAAATAACAAAAAATTATGGAAAGAAAAAAAAGGAATAAGGTACATTTTAAGTGTGTAATGTGTGTGTGTTGTAACTGGCCCTGGCTCAGCATAATGCTGTGGAGCAGACGTGTGTCACAGCGCTGGTCATTCTACCAGAGTCATTCACACAGTAGTAGTTTTGTAACATAACTACCCATGTCTAAGCGACTTTATATGATATTATCGTACTAAAATTATTATTTTACCGGCGTTTTAAACAGTCAGTATAAGACAGTCACAAAGGTTACAAAACCTGTAGTAGGCTTATAAGTAGTAATTTTAATAAACTAGATTTTTTTTAAATTGAAAATACACCACAACCAATAAATTAATCCTGGCGTGACAGCTACTAAAAAATCCTTTAACGATTGTAGGATTTTCAGAGGCCGCAAAGATTACAGAGGACAAAGACATGAAGATGGACCTTCAAGAAGAGATGACTCCGATGGGAGAAAAGTGAAGTTGGTGGACTATTGAACTAATACGTTAACTACGTGTAGGCACGTATACGTTTAATTTTTCTTGTAAATATAATTGTGAAATGTATAACTCATATTATGTTAAGACGTCTAATAAAATGTTACCATCGCGTTTTATGAAACATATTTTTTTTTTAAACTAAACTTTAGAAGTACATACATAAATGAAAACTTATTGCGTATGTTCTGAGTTAAAATGATATTGTCAAAATTAGATGCATACAATATTTAATAGGCGATAATAACTAATAACAATTTACAATTTTTACGTGTTTGTTGCAAATTCTGATGTGTCTAATCAGATTTTCCCGAATTGATATGCAAACTTACCTGATAAGGTGATGTTAATTATAAATATTCACGGCAAAGTGATTTAGAATTAAAAATGAACTCCCTTAATAAAAGTACTAGCCTCAAATAGCTATTACGTATTCTTTTACGTAGCTATTCTCATTCTTGTTGCTTTGAATAGTAGTTGTGGTATTATTTGACTGTTTGAGGCTAATACGTTCAAACAAACATACAAGGTGTTTAAAGGATCAAAATTCTCTGCAACTTGGGTTCATTTGTATCGAAAGATTTCGAAAAATGTTAGCTAAATTAATTTTATATAGATAACATTATAGTTTAAATACTCCCTTTATGTCTAAGTAAAATTGTCAATATTTGTATATGAGAACTTATAAAAGAGCTGCTCAAATGTACATGACATATTTGTCAATTATGAAATACAGATTAAGGAGGTATACGTTGTTTTATTATTATCAGTAAGTATAAAAATAACATCCTTTTCCATTAAAATTAATAAATAATAAAATGAAAAGAATATATAATAATAATAATAATCAACGGCGCTACAACCTTTTTTAGGTCTGGGCCTCAGATTTCTGTATCTGTTTCATGATCATTTGGGAATCTAATAGGCAAGTAGGTGATCAGCATTCTGTGACTGACGCACTACGTTGTTTTTTTGGGTTTGGGCGGTTTCCTCACGATGTTTTCACCGTTCAAGCGATTGTTAAATGCGGACATAGAAAGAAAGTCCATTGGTGCACAGCCGGGGATGGAACCTACGACCTCAGGCATGAAAGTCGCACGCTGAAGCTACAAGGCCAACACTGCTCTTAAATAGAAAAGAATATATAATTACTCTATTAAATAATGATTTAATACTCTAATAAATATAAGTTATAATTCATTACGTAATACTTGAACGCTCCCCTACGTAGGGACATTGCGTCACTATGAGTATTTTACCAAGTGTACTATAGAAAGTGTTCTTAACTGTTTGGGCGGATCCCTGCTGCCTTGTTTCTTTAACGCACGTGCCAGATAAATTCCAGGTTTCATCCACACCTCTTCCAGTTTCTTTTGCGATCTGGCGAGCTGTGGATTCGGCTACCGGTGCAGGTCTTTCCTGGGAGATACGACCTCCAAACTAGTTAACGGGCGTACTCCTCTCTTATATGCCGGCAACACACCCACTAACATGTGCGACCATTGCTAGCGGCAGCTGCCTTTTATGGATGTTCCGTTTGCTCCCCTGACAGTAAATATTACCTACATAAATTTAATATTGTAAATAAACCTTTAAAAACAAGCGATTATCTGGCCTTTGCTTTTTTGATGATACCTACAATGTGACGCAAATATTTTAGTATACCTAGGCCAAACCTGCAAAAACCCTCCTTATTCTAAAGATTATCTCCCTTACTCATAACAAATAGTAATAAACAGTAATTGCACTCTTTTTACTAAAGTACTCTGACTAATTTTGCTTACGCTGTGATATAGATTAGGTATTTTTCTATGAGTGTGGTATATATGAAGATCCGCTATTTAGCCTTGGACTGTAAAAACTCAAAAAGAAGTACTTAGCATACGTCTTGTATAAAATATGAGACAGTAAATATCTTCTCTATTTTAACAAATCCTATGTATCTTAACAGTTACTTATTTTGCATAAGAAAAGAGAATTATCGTATATAATTATAACATATTTTTCTTTAAAGTATAACTAAGTAATTTACTTAAATTTAAACTTAAAAAACCTCACGCTGCAAAAGACGTCCGATTGGCCAATCGAAAGGAACTCACTTCCCGCAAATAAATTAAACAATTATGAGATTTCGGTGGTTAAAATGTAAATGACCGCTATGGTGTCCTGTTTTATATAAATTTGTATTGTTTTACACACATTTCTTAACTTATTTTATTCAGTTTATTTAAATTTACAAGTAGTTAGTTACGGAATAATACATACACCTATATAAATATATGTACCGAATTCTTTATGTAGGGCCTCATAAACATTCAATTGATTAACAACAGTTTCTTTAGATGCACTTACATACATTTGAATTTGATTAAAATTCTGTAAAAATATGTTTTTTTGTATGATAAAATAAAAAAAAGTCACAATTAAATATATTACCCATATAATTAAAGTTATTTGTCATTGCTATTGAAAATAGTTTATATACAATATAATTTAATAATTAGTCTCCTTTCCGCAAATTCAAATACCAATATAGTAATTAGAGCGTAGAAAGCGAGAGACACAGTCTAGTCTAAAAATCTCCCTAATCACTAAGAGTATCTACATCGATATCTTCATTGTCCTCCTGAGCTGTGGAATCTGGATCTCGCCCGCTGCCCACAGAGTTAAGGCCCGCACGACCTTCTTTCGTATGTCGCCATTTCATACGCCGGTTTTGAAACCACACTTTTACCTGCAACGAGTAATGTTAGGTCTTTATAATTTTTAAAAAGGGAAAAATCTAAATAAATTAGTAAAGATTTTTATCAAAATTTTATGGAGAGATGTAATTTTTTAAGTAATTTAATTTATCGTAGTACGTGTATAATTTGTTAAAGTTTGATTTACGAAGACGAGGAATATAGACAGTAATATTACAGCGAAAAAGATATAAACGTATTATAAATAATTTGCCGGCAAGCAAATATGATAAAAATATTTATTTACACTTTATTACCTTATACAAAAAGATACATAAAAAAAGATGCCCACATAAGTTATAAGGCAACGGGCGGCCTTATCGCTAACAAGCGATTTTTTCCAGGCAACCCTAATATGGAACAATAAAAAAGGAACACTTACAGAGGGTAAAGTACAAGAAGTGCATGAAGAATTAATTAAAAAAACTCAAAATAACACGTAACTATGACTAAAATAAAATAAAATCTAAAAAAAAATTATAAAGAAAAATATGTATAACAAATTTTTTTTAAGCCAATCAAAAGGTTAACTGAGTCACTATAATATATATAAGCTAATTACGAGGCAGAAAAAATAATGATCAAAAAGAATCTTTTTAAATAAATTTAAAGACTGAGCTCGTCTGATATCAATTGGTAAGGAATTCCATAGCAGGATACTTTGCACAGTAAAGGAGGAGTGATAGAATTCAGTTTTATGAGTAGGAGTTGTTAGATAGAATAACATACAAGTAGTTTTTATTGACAATATATATATGTTTTAAAGATTTAGACCTTAACCTGAAAGGTTGTTTTATTTATGGCATTAAATTCTTCCACTACCTGAGCATCAGTTAATCCAAGAGTAGCTGCTAACTGTCGCCTATCTGGCTTTGTTATATATTTTTGTATTTGAAATCTCCTCTCAAGTCCTTTTCTCTGAAGATTGCTGAACACAGCGCGGGACCATGATCGTTTTCTTTTGCCCGTGGAGGTGACGTCACATCGGGGTGTAGAGGAATGTGGAGGCGAAGGAAGTGGTAACCGGTAAACTAAAAAAATAGATATATTTCTAATTCCGCATCACTCACAACAATACGAATATATAGGTCATGGGGAACTGCTATGACTGTTTACAAATTGTTAATTTAATAATCAATTATTTGTGTTATATGACTTAAGAGTACTTGTATAAAGGGCACGTAAACTGTAAAGGCGATTTACTCATTTAGTAATGCCGATTGCCGTGGCGTATATTATATTATTTGAATATTCCTATTCCTAGGTTTAATTTTAAATTAATAACTTCCCATTATTTAATATGGGGGACGGCGCGTACGCAGTCCCCACTACCAAAAATTACGCGTCCGAGTTATCCACATTAGGGATAATCGCAGAGGTCAACTCATCCGCAGTGCAATGGATGAATCTCGCTCTGGGGGAACCGCCTTATTGATCACGGTGTCCCCTACGCCAGGTAAGTATGATTTCATTACATCGCTGAGAGTATATATGACGAAGCTCACATATTTTAATAGCGCGATTTAGAATCAAGAGTATTACATACAGCGCCATCTATCGGCACTAACTTTTTGTACAACTAAATATGTACATTGTACATGCACCCTTGATATACGTAGATTAGGGAGGGACCTTGATCGGTTTTTTTTATGTTTCGGTTGTATTACAAACAGGTTTTGAAATAATATTTGTAAATCATATTGGTTGCGAAGAAGCTGTCCATTCTTAAAAAAGTTATTTGTGTAGTATTCATATTAAAAAAATCATAAATTAGGATTTAAATACTGTATAGTACTCCTTATAATAATAATGATCTAAAATCTAAACGTATGAAACGAAGCATAAACGGTAAAAAATGGATAGTATTTAAGTATTACATTTAAAAGCAAAGTGGTACAAAAGACAATACACTTTTGTCGCATTAAAACTCAAGGGCAAGTATTATAAAATTAAGTAGATAATAATCAAAATGTATTGCCATTAACTTAGATTATATAATAAACAGATATACACGGCTCCAGATGTTATGAGAACTGTATTTCAGCCAGTTTAATTATCAGCCAATTTAATTACCATAAAAATTAAAATTCTAATAAACTAAAAAACAAAAAAATGTTACATACAGTATACGCATATCAATCTAAAAAGCGTATTATTATTTTAGGTATTGACCTAACTTTCCTGATATGTGTGCAATATTTTCTGCAGCTAAAAGCTCAATTAGTTATATTACTAACACCTCTTCTAAAAAAGAAATAAAGGTATCTTACTTCTAAAAAAATACACTTTTTTGTAATAGGTACAACTTTGGCATTTATTTCTTTACATAAAAATGCATTTTTTTTATAATAGATGAATGATTTAAGCTTGTATTTATACTATTGATAAGGTAATATAAGTTTAAAAAAAAGGTGACTCTTAAATGTAAGCTTATTAGCTCTCTTCTTTTCTCCAGCAGTCTTTGTTCTAATGTCTTAATTTTGGTATTGCCTGTTTTTAAAAGAAAGAAAAAGGAGCTTTGAAGGAGCTTTATCTAAGTAATGAGAATGTTAATTATTGAATTGTTTTACATATTTACATTGGTAACACCTAACATGTTAAGGATGTTAAAAATATCCGTAGTTTGTTTAACTAGAACATTGTTTTATTTGAAGTTTCCCCCCAACTTAGCGCAAGGATATAACGTTCTAGTTACTTATAGAAGATACCGAATTATTAACTTCTTTGGACTTTTTTATCGGGAAAAACAGTAAGATTTTTTCGTTTGAAAATAGAGAACATTCATGTTTTAACCCTAGTATCTTACCTAATAAAATCTGTATTTATAAACTGGTTTATTGTTTTATGTTACTAGTATAGGTATGTTAACTAAAGCTGGCGGCTTCAACACATATACACTTTGTGCTTGTGTAGTGTCTGTGAATAAGCGCGAGACGTGATGTCAAACTGAAATACAATCATAAATACATCATGAATAGACTGTCCGTCGTGTATGAGTGGACTAAAATGTATAGCATGGCAAAAACATCATATTTTAAAACATACTGTATGTGAAATTGCATTAGTGTGAGTACTGTGAACCCGCCAGCTTTCGATAACCGACCTATAACATTTTGTCCTTTTAACGTTGTCAAGATAAAAAACAAAAACAAAACGCACCTGAAGTCGGTCTTAAAGCTGGATGCAAGTGTGCATATGGTAGGGGCAATTGCAGTTGAAGCAACGGCTCGTCTCTGCAACACCTGTAAAGGGCCGCCACACATCCTGAACACGGAGGCTCTTGCGGCCTAGCCTCTGACACTTGGGTACTTTCATTATTCCCTAATATACTATCAACACTAAACTTTAATTTCGTCGACTGTTCACTATTCAGCGACGTCATGTCACCTCCTCGCGGGTGTTACAGGAAAACTGAGAAGCTCCGCGTAGCTTTCGTCGCAAGCGCATACTCTGGGCGTGGCCTATTAAACCAAGCGTCCTGATTGGTCCTTTACAAATGGGCGTGGCTATTCATGAAGTGACTGATGTTACAAACAGTTGTTTACAGTAAAGTGGCTCTTTTATGTGTTTTATATGGGCTCTGCTGCAGGCATTTAATTTTATTACTTCGTTAAGTTTGCACCATTTGTCTGAACGTTGCTGCCAAACACAACTTATCTACGCCATATGCAGGTAGGATCATACAAATTCATTACCTTGCATACAATCACTAATAAGAGATAAAATAGATTTAGGTATATGGACCTGAAACAAAAATTAAGGACAGGAAAGAAAAATAAAGTGGCTTTCACAAGCTCTCCAACGCCTTTTCTTCACCAGGTCTGTCCCCCTGGTGGGAAGCCTTCGAATGTCTATAGCTTTGTTCGTGAGTTCGAGAGATAATTTTTGTATTAATGCATTTTAATAATAGGCTTATAATGACAGTTAGTTCCTCCACCTAATCACTTTTGATGTCTTTACTAAGAGATTATATACACAACAGCCAATACCTTCATAATCTTAATAGTCTTTGACAAAAAAAAAAACATAAGCTGGGAAGACGTGTGGTATACAAAATGTCGATAAAATCGGATATATAACATTTATATGAGTCATTTTGATAACATTTTTATGATTTGGTATGTTAGATGTAACATTCGCAAATGAAACTCAGTTGTAACTAATACCACTTACAAATTTATGTACCTTTGTAGGTATAATGCATCTAGCTATCCCTTTAACAAGTAGATTTCACCTACATAGATAAGTGACCCATACATAACCATGATTGGTTCAAATATTAAATATGGCTACTAAGTTCCTACTCTATGTGGGTTGACCCACGATTGATAATTGGTACGTAGATATAAGTCATTTAGTGTTATATTCTAGTTTATTAAAACACATATTACGAATCTAGATAGTATTTTATTTCTTACATATTAATATTATTAGTGATGAATTAGTCATGTTCAGTATGTATAAGTATATTTTGTCTTGCATCAAACATTTCGAGTCATCCTGAAAACTAACCTACTCGTGTAGGTTATCCTATAGTTAGCAACAAATTTCTGCTGTTTATTTTACAGCTTTTACTCGCAATTTAATATGTTGTTACATAAAAAATATCATTAGATATATAATAATTCTATACGTTTTTTATAAATAATCACGTCTTCAAGTAGTAATATAGTTCCTCACAAATAAGGCCAACGCGTAAAACGAAACCACACGAGGGACGCTTATTTACGACCAAACCTTTTTTTACTAGGTTTTCAGAGCTTGTCATATTGAAATGCAGATTCTCGATCGATAGCAAAAATCTGGATTGGAAATAATTTTAGATTATAGATCGAGTATAGAAATAACGGCTGTAAGTAGCTGTATACTCAAACAAAACTGCATCAATTTTTAAAAGACAAATCGGCCACAAGTTGCCTGAATAATTTTCCCGATATCAATTTTAACGACGTAACGCTTTAACGGTCACACACAACAACGATCAGTAGGTATTTAGGGAAGGACAAAGTGGAACATTCTAGCGAAAATAATAGTATACATACTAAATAATTAATCTATCAAGGCAAGGGGGAGGTATAGTTCTGACTTCTGTCTGCTTTCCAAACTTAAACAATAATTGTGTTGTTAAAAATGAAAAGGCGCAGATTAAAACAGTCAACCACTTATTAGTACCATAAAAATATGAAAACAGACAAATGATAATATACAATAAGAAGACGCTCATGTGCTGCTCTGGAATGTAAAACGCGTAGAAACGAAAACGAGATCGAACACCATGTAATCAGAGCAGTTATGGTCGGAATAAAAAACAAAAATTTAATATCTTTGGGATTATATGTATTTGCAAAATTCAAGGCAAGAGACGGGCTGGTAGAAGGAATAAGTCGTGATTGCGGAACGTTCGGGAGTAAACTGGCATCACATCCGCCGAGGAGCTGTTTAGAATACTGCAAGATACCCGGCAATTCAAGTTGTTAACAGCCAACCTTTAGTAATAAAGTGGTACCTGAAGAAGAAAAAAAAATATCTTCTATTTTTGGCATAGAAGTTTCCGCACATGAAATATACACCGATGTCTCTGTCCGAAAAGTGACACAATCATTGTTTGGTGTTGCTAGGTACATAAATGTAATTAAATACAGACCATAACATTTATTTAACAAACTCAAAAATGTGTTTTCTCATGCTCCATTGGTAAGGAGACTTCATCATATACTACACAAATTATATCCTTTCGTATAGAACGTAGGTAAAACAATAAAAATCTAAGTATAACGATATCAAATAACAACATACTTCCACCATAAAATAAACTGTTCAAAAACTCGAATGCGCTGAAATATTTCTCTAAGAATCTATTATAAACTATAGAATTAGATTCGAATAGTGATTAATTTTAAACAAACGAATGTAAAATCGATTATGCTTGCGTTTATTTTGCCTGTCAGATACCACCTGTGCCCCATCTCGTGGCCAGATATAGACGCAATCATTACACGATTGTTAGGATTACATCGATAGTGTTTACTTCATATAAAGGATCTGAATTATTATATAAATATCTGTATTATTTAGAGAATGACCACTGACTTTGTTTGCGTGGTGATCTATACTTAAATTAATGTATACCTAATAATATTTACACTAAGAAAACATATTTAAACACAAATGCACTACGGAAACAGAAGAATATTATAAAAACAGGTATTTACTATTCAAAATCTTTGATAGAAGGGTAGACATTGAATACTCTTTCTTTTAGCGGCTTAAATATATAACGTTTGATATTGTATTAAAATATATGAAATGATTTTATTTACTAGTAGATACTCAGCGCTCATAGGTAGAAACTATATTCGTATCCGATCCATATGTGTGAAATTGTGGTGGACCAAGTGGAGATGTAGATTTAGTACAAAATTTGAAATGCCCATTCCAACCTTAATAATCGATTCTATGAATAATTTTAATATAATATTTGGTTTTTGGGATTGCGCGTTCGGCTAAACGTCGACATATTATGAAGACGGCATATCTTTTAATCGGCGTTTGTAGTCTTAAACAAAATTTTGTGTTACAAACTCATAATGATTACTTTCATACCACGGATTGCGTACAATGTCTGAGCGAATACCTGATCTTCATATATGCTTACACAATGGTTTTTTTCATATAATTTTGTCATCATTCTGTTTCTATTGAAGAGATGTAACCAGTTTGTTTACAGTTAAATAAATATAATGTGAATGGATTTGTACACGTAGTAGGCTTTAAGAAAAAAAATTGACAGACTCGCGCGTAAAGAACTTTTTAAAGTTTTTATGTCGAGGAGAATAAAGATAAGCGATTATGAATAACCAAATCTTGATATAATGATCGAGTTGCAAAATTATTAATAAAAGTAATTAATAATTAGCGTACGCTAACAGATGTTTTTTTAATTGTAAGTGTTTGCAGTATTGAAAAAGTTAAATAAATTACCGTATAAGTCCCAATTCAAAACATGTTATAAGGAAATCAGTGTCAGACTGAGACAACCCAATGTCCCCTATTAAGATTGTTCACACAAATTATTTTAATTCATGAGTAGCTATTAAAGAACTCCCGTACAGTGTTAAATTATAAATAAAACCAAATTAAACAAACTTGTCCGGCCATCGATCTCGAAGGATGTTATTTTGTTTGTTGACGTAGCCATCCCTACTGCTGATACAATTGCTACCACGTTCGTATTTTTATGAGGTTTATAGACTTATTGCAACTGCTGTTTATAGATTATATTATCGGAATAAAGCGCGTTTCGTTATTAGATTAAATACTTTGTAACCTACATTATTACGAAACCGGATCTACTCTTAATAACTTCAAGATTTTGTTATTCTACACTCTTTGTATCTCTTAGTTTTAATTTCTTTACAAAAGTTTAAATAAGATCTTTACGCGCGGTTCTCTTATATTTTATTTATTTATGTAAGCTTACTAAATATTTATACAATTAATATCCACATTCTATTTATTTATTTACCTAGAAACAAAGAAGTATATACATTAATTAGACACAGGAGGAACACAATACAATATTACATTTATTAATACAATTTTTACCAATATCTAAATGAATTTGTTTTATACGGCCCACTCGACCCGCCAATCAGTGATTCCAACTTTTTTGGGATTTTCCCCCCAAAATTAGGGGGAAGATGACCCGGTAATTGTTTAGGAGGTAGATTTATTTGGGGGGTAGGTAGTTTATACAAGATTTTTTTTTCTTAGAAAGCGCACAAATCAAAATTAGAATTTAGAACCCAACTAACTGGGCCCAAATAGGTACACTAGTAAGATTCATATTTGAAATCTCTCTCAAACCGAGTGTTTAACAAAAGCTTTAGGGGTTTTTATTAGATTTTTAGTAAGTATTTGAAGTTAGTCCTAGGGAATACAATCCGTAGGAGTTGGCATCACTGCCGCCAATCCAAGACAATTGTTTTCTTGGCGCGAACTATGACTCGTATGATCCATTTTTGACGTACGTCAAATTTGGCGCTAATTCTCCTTTCTGAATATCACCCTAGATCTTCTAGGTCGCTGTGTGCCCACTAAACCACGCCATGCTTTTATTGTCACACAAGCAATAAAACGTACTTCAAATAAATGTGATTTCCTGAAACCCATTAGATTGAGAATAGCACTGGAAAGGCATTCGATGCACCCGGTCGAATCTTTAATAGCAATAAATTCATTTAATTTGTCATTTATTGACGAAAGATTTGTTTTTTAATCCGTCTTTAATAGATTTTTTAAGTATCGCTATTAATGTATACGAATAACAATGGCTACTGTTCATGTATTACACAATTCCTCTGTGCATTATTAAAAAAACACTACTAGCCAGTCCTAAAAGGTTTTTAGGCCCGGGCCTCAGATTTCTGTTTGTTTCGTGATCATTTTTTTTGACCGTCAACTTTTTGTGTCTAAACGATATCCTCGATCCCGAACTCCTCACGATATTTTCTTTAACCGCAAGAGCGAGTGTAACATGCACACATAGACAAAGTATATTGGCACAGTGGGGATCGAATATACGACCCCAGGGATTTGAAACATTTAAACCAGTAGGCCAACACTGCCCTATTTTTAAAAACCCACATTTTTACAAAACCGACAAACTATACTTAAAAATATTTAGATACATATTGTTATTCTGTCTTTGTATATTTTATCTTTAATTTCCTCGATACAAAGGTTTTAAAAAGTTCTTTACGCGTAATTCTCTGACAATTATTTTTCTTAAAGCCTACAAATCCATTCCCTTTTTATTCATTTATTTACCTGGAAAGAAAGACAGTCACTGGTTAGGTGAACAAGAATCTGTCAAGAAGAGCACACTTTCCCTTCACAGTAGACTCATGTACAAATTTTTATATTACGGGTCGTTTAGTTAAAGGCCTGTATTCACTTTGATTAGTGCGAGTGCAAGTGATTAGTAATTGAGAATGATTAGTGCAAGTAGTGTCCAATTATAGTTGCTCTTTCTTGTCTACATAAATGACCTGCCATTTTATGTAAATAACTTATGTGAAACGGTATTATTCGCAGATGACACATCTCTTATTTTTAAAATCAGTAGGAACGCAATAAATTTTGACGAGGTGAATGATGCCCTTTCCCGAGTTATGTGTTGGTTTACTTATAATAACTTGTTACTAAATTCTAATAAAACAAAATGTATTAGATTTTCTTTGCCTAACGTAAAACAGGTCAGTACAAACATTAATATTAATGAGGAAATAATTCAATGTGTTGATTCAACTGTATTTTTAGGGATCACTCTAGATTCTCGTTTGCAATGGAAGCCCCATATTACAAACCTATCGGCAAGACTTAGTTCGGCTGCTTTTGCGATAAGAAAGATTAGATGGTTGTCTGATGTCGAAACGGCGAGGCTTGTATACTTCAGTTACTTCCATAGTGTTATGACATATGGTATATTGTTGTGGGGCTCAGCGGCCGATATTCAAGATATTTTTGTTTTACAAAAAAGAGCAATACGCGCTATATACAAATTAAAACCGCGTGACTCGCTAAGAGAATTATTTAAAGAGATTGGTATTTTAACAGTTGCCTCCCAATATGTGTATGAAAATATATATAAAAACCTTAATAAATTTATAAAGCGCAGTGACTGTCACAATTTAAATACAAGAAGTAGGAATAGACTTGATTTTCCAGCTTTCAGACTGCATAAAACTGCTCACTCATTTATGGGGAAATGTATACACATATTTAACAAGATTCCGGACCGTGTAACAAAACTTCCGATTCATGAGTTTAAGCTTTGTATCAAGAAAACCCTAACAAAGGGAGGATATTACACTGTTCGGGAATTTATAGACGATGACAATGTGTGGGCACTAGTGCCGCTGTAAGATGAGGATAACCGAGTTGACATGCATAAGAGTACAAATTGTACCTAAATGATTAAATGACAAAAAAAAAATGAGTTGTCAATAGATTGGCAGGCACGCTGCGAATCAGGTGGAATGGAGGGCGCACGCGACGTCACTACTCGCAGTTCACTCGCAAAAAAATAGACCACGCTTCTAATCACTTTACTACGCAGCGAACTAACCAGTCTGCACTTGCACTCGCACTAATCAAAGTGAATATCATGGTTATCTTATAGAGATATCCATGGAGAAATGCCTAAACAAAAGGCAAACGGGCAAACGCCTCACTTTGAATAAAGTTATAACCACATCCCGTGGACACCTGCAACGCTGAGGACTAGCAGGTATGTTGACGACCTTTCCGTACGCTCTTTTCTTCTTTTCTTCAAACGCCTTAGAAAGCCTGCTGATCCACATACAATCAAGATAGTGTATACTGCATTATGCCAGTCGATATTATCTTACTGCATATCGGTTTGGGGTGGAGCGGCATTTTCTTCAATGCTGAAAATTGAGCGCACCCAACGTGCCATTCTTAAGATTTCATATAAGAAACCTTTTCGCTACTCAACTTCAAAATTGCACAATGAAACAAAACTTTTAACTGTGAGACAATTATATTTAATAGCAATATGCAGACTTTTTTGGAAACAAACACCCACCGCACCGCATCAAACAAAACGCAAACCCATATATAAGCAACCCAAAACTCGCACTTTCTTCGCCCAACGCTTTTTCTCCTTCCGAGGCCCTTTCATCTTTAACCACTTCATTAAAAACAAAATTATCACGAACATTTCAAAAATCACATTACATACATTTACTAAACATCTCAAACGATATCTTGTTACCCTGTCCTATTCTGATACTGAAAATATTCTTATTGTGCAAAAATAGTTTTAATATAAATGTGTAGAAATAATTAATATAATTTTTAAAATACTGTTTACGTGTCAAAAGGAAGAGACTGGCTGCCCACAACACAGGGAATCCTAGTGTGGGGGTCAGTGCACTTTACTTTATCTAAATATCTTGTATATTGTGCATAATAAAGTTTTTTCTTTCTTTCTTTCTTTCTTACTAAATAGCTGTTAGCTGGCCCCACAAAGAGGTGGTGCACGGCAGAAAGTGCCTTGAAAACGCAAGGCGTCTAAGTGGAATTTCGCATTTTGCCTCCTCGTCTAATCGTAGAATTCAGCCGCAGGTCCGAAAAAAATTTCAGAGCTATCCCTATGATAAATGTGATAGAAGACACTGAGGGAACCAACATCTCTGCGTAAAGCGAAAGGATCAAGCCGATCGGTAATTCAGGGTCGTCGACGCTTCGGAAAGCCCTAACAAATGAAAGGTCTGGAGGTGAGAACAGTACTTTACTACTACTATAAGCTACCATGTGAGTCCGAATTTGCACTTTATACAGTTGCAAATGGTGACCCGGAGTGAAGTATCGTTTCGCCTCACTGAGCACACCAAGGTTTAGGAGGCTAATTTAGCCTTCCATATGTCCTAAAGATGCAAAATTTCTTATAAGATACGATTCATTTGTCACGAATTATATATAAAAAATATGGTATCAATAAAAGTACGTATTATTATCACTTAGGCATCGGGACCCGGAGCGATTATGTATATAAATCGTTTACTCATATTGGATGTCCGTGTCGCAATAAATATTAAATATCGAAGCCGTTAAAAATATCCCCTTACACTTTACGAGAGCATACCCCGACATGTTTACGTACGGGAGGAGGCAATCAATTCATTCTCTGCTTTTAGGGTTCCGTTGGTAACGAAAAAAGATACAACATTCGTGTGATAACAAAACGAAGATATGTATTTTTTAAACTGTTAGGTAATACAAACCATCTTTTAATTTTAAATATGCGATAGCCGTACGACGATTATATTTAACATTTTTGCTTTATATAAGAATATCTCAAATTTATTTATAAACACATTTCCACGTTTCCCGTAGGTTTGTTATTATAATTCGTTAGAAATGGTTTTAAAAAATGTGATAATAGTTGTCACAATGACCTATGACGTGAATTATGTTTGTCCTGTATAGAGATTTTTATAAGGACTATAATTTATGTTTTATGCAGGTTAATTATTTTTGGAGCAGTGTTGGTCTAGTGGCTTAAGTATCTATTACTCTCATCCCTGAGGTCGTAGATTCGAACGCCGGCTGTGCACCAATGGAGTATCTTTCAATATTTAATATTTACTCGAACGGTGAAGGAAAACATCGCGAGGAGACCGGCGTGTCTTTGACCCAAAAAGTCGACGGCGTGTGTCAGGCACAGGAGACTGATCACCTACTTGCCTATTAGATTGACAAATGATCATGAAGCAGATACAGAAATCTAACCCCCAGACCTAAAAAGGTTGTAGTGCAACAGAATTTTTTATTTTTAAATCATTTTTAAAACAAACAGCGGCATCTTTATCACCGCCATTTTTAAATGTTATGTTCACGAGACGGAACCCACAAAAACAAAGTCGTAACTTGCCTCATTCTTATTTCCTCAATTCTACATATTTATGGATATTTTTAAGCACGCACGCTTTCTTAATATGCATAATCATTCCAATTTGATAGACTAATTGATTGTATTTAATTTATTATTGAATTGCAAATTAGGCTATTAGTGGTCAATAAAATCAAAAAGAGGACCAACGTTCTGGGTATCGACGATTTAAGATAAAACCAATAAAATATTTTCTCATCAATTAATTATTGTCTTACCGATTTTATATTGTATATATTATTACTAATTACAAAATGAATGACCGCGACTCTACCCTTTAGAATACTAATGTAAAATGGAATAATTATTCCGTAAATAATTTTTGGTTCCTACTATAAAACATCATAGACAGGATGTCGTTAACTTTGTGTGGCGAAATCTTAATATATATAAATTACGCGTCAGGTTGTTTGTCCGCTATGGACTCCTAAAGTACTTTACCGATTTCAATAAAATTTGCACACCGTGTGCAGTTTGATCAAACTTAATATATATAGATAGCTTACATATATACAATTCTACTGTACGTGTGTATGTCACTGAACTCCTCTTAAACAGCTGGACCGATTTTTTGTATGCATTTGGATGGTTTAGATTCACAAATCAGCCAGGCAGATGGCGCTGCAGTCGGTACTTTCATACTTCGTTTAATATCCTAATCGCTTTTAAATATCATGCAGGACAACGTCTGTCGGGTCGGCTAGTAATATTTAATAAAGTATATGTGAATTAAATTTGTATACCAGAAGATCACAGACGATAGATTACGCGATATGCCAAATCCTTGCAGAAAGGCCGAATACCGTATTAAAAAGGAGGTAAAGACTAAAGAGTTCGCTTTTAATAAGGTAAAGTATTCCGCGTCTATTTTAATGACAATTAAATGTCAGTTTAAAGTAAAATCAACCTTATTAGCTGCTGTATATTGGTTTCACCATTCCAGATAAATCGTTAACGCCTACACCCCATATTAATATTTAATTGTAGACCCGATATAATCAAACATAACTAACTGTTAATAAAGTATTGTTGACATGAATTATCCCTATAACTCTACAACGATCGACAAGGCGACTATTCTCCAATAAACGTTATCTGATCGTACATTAAAATAAATTTTACAATATTTATTTTTTCCTTTTAGGAATCATGTGTGTTTTAATCGATTTTAAAATAAATCGTTCCACAATTCACATCGAATTTTTGAAACGACTATAAAATTTGCAATGATTTTACAAATAAAAAAATGAATGAATTAGTAATTATAATAGAGAGAAGCTTTTCTCGTACAAAAAGTTGTAAATATAATCGCCGT